>JAPCYS010002135.1:0-150177 GCA_028641055.1 Alopecurus myosuroides
GGATATGAACGGTCCAATTTAACTTTGGGATGATTTCATCAATAAAAATCTGGAACGGGTCTTGTCTATCTTTAAGATAAGAGACATAATTCTAAAAGTAGTTGTAAACAAGCTGGCTTAACCTCTATTTATATACTTTACACTACCAACATTGAGATACAACATAACAAGAGGGTGATAAGCATGAAACCTTAATGTTGAAAACATTAGGCAATGAGCTGAAATAAATATCTTCTCATGATATAAGGAACAACCGGGAAGGCATATACATGCCACAGTAGGAAACTCTCCAATACCACACATTGCTTCAGAAAACACTTTGAAATTACAAGTGATTAGTTGATTCATTCCTATGAACCTAGTATGAAAGAAACATAAGGACAATCATAAATTATATTTGGGGCAATAATTATTTTATCCACCTAGTATTCCTACAAAAATAAAAGACAAGTCTAAGTTTCCATAACAACAACAAATCTGTCGTTTGTTGGCTCTAGTCTAGTGTTGGCACTACAAATGTAGATCATCTTCCATAGGTCATGTCACAAAATTAACCAAGTGAAGTTCAAACAATACATTTGGTAAGTACAAAACAAATTATCGTTAGTAATCCACAAACTTCATTAAGCTGTAATACGATTATATTCTGATTGGACAGTTCCTCTCAGAAAACCTGCAATAGCATCAAAGCTAGAAGAAACGTCTAAGCTAAATGCCTCTCTTGCATAAATATGTGCGGCATAGTTTGCTCCTCGACAGATGGAGAGAAACTTGAACTCCTGGAAGGCTGGAACATGTTACTCATTTCCTTCAACTCATTAAGAACATAAGCTTCTTTAGCTCGAATTGCTCGGTTTTCTGTCTAGATCGACAATGGCAATGCAACCGGTTGCAGAATGATGTGGTGCAACTTCCAGTCATTCCATACAGCTCAGAAGTTAACCGATAAAAGGATCAGCAATGAACTTGTGCCTGGTACAGTTTGCTTGCATAAAGAAACCATTCTCATCTCTTTAAGATATAGCCTGAACCCGCTACTTTCCAAATAAATCCAATGATAATTTCGAAACTTGAATTACTTGTTTTAGGAGATGCCTGATCAAAGTTCTTTTCCTTCTAGAGCATTGGCTGACAAGAATAACCACTGGCTTTGCAAAATAGATTTTGGAGGAAAAATTTGGCAGAAAAAGGTGAATTTTATCGTCGAATAACTAAAATAAAATTACAAAATTAATAAGACCTTTGTACTATTGCTTTCAAGTACACATGAAAGCTTCACCTCACCTAATTCTAATGTACAAAGAACTTCTACCTTTTGTGAAAAAAACCAAAGTTCATTGCATTCAAAAGAAAAATATTATAGGCTATCAACAATAAATCTCTTGAAAATTAAACTTGATTTTTCAAGCGCCCGAAGCTTTAAATAGTATTTCAAATACAAAAATAAAAGGTGAAGGAAGAATGAATGTTAGCACTACCTTCTTTCATGATATATAGTTGGAGTGATGGCTTGTTGAAGACTTGAAGTTACTTGTGCTTGAGGAAATCCTAAACAAGTACTAATAGTCGGCTTCATGTATTTCTTCCTGGTACGACTTGCTATTTAGAGGTTAATTCTGTACAAAAAATATCCAGATCAACCGTATTTAACATATACTTGGTTTTCTGAGTAGCAGTTATCATCGCTGTGCACAACAGCGAAGAAGCAAATTACGGTTAAGAGTTAAGACCAAAGACAAAAGGAGCACCACTGCAAAGACTAAAGACTAAACGCACCCCTCCATATATGGGAGTTCTATTGGCCAACGTCTGACAGATATCTTCATAATTGATTGACTCGATCAATGAGAAATAAATTAAGGGAGGAATTTTCTAGTTAGAAAATAATGTTTAAGGCGATTGTTGTCTTGAATATTCCCTTTCCCTTCTTGCACCTTCTTGCACAAAAGACACAAACTACAAATTGCAACCGAGCTTTGCCAATCGACAACAACCGAAACCTTCCTGTATCATCAGGGTATGGTGATTGATAAGCATGTCAGAGATTGAGGCATTGCCCTGTGAAAATTGCCAAAACAAAGCTAGCTACATGGAATGCACCATGACCTAGACTTTGAGATGACCCATGGTTCCATAATGCAGCAAATCAAAAAAGACACTGAGATTTGTACACTACAATGAGATGAGTCTGGGGCAGTGAAAAATAGTCGGTACCTGCTCGAGGTGAATGCCAGAAAAAAAGAGAGATGGGTCAGATTGGATCTGTGTCCTCGAAGACGAACAGATGGTGGTTGATCTTGTGGGTCTCCTCGAATCCCAGGGCCCGATCTCCATGACTCCAATCCTGATTCTCTCTATCCCTTGGCCGCTCTGCTTTGCAGCTCGGAGATCGCCGAAAAGACCCCATCTTCTTGCATTCCTAACGGACTCTGCGGCTGCACACTAGCAGTAAATAGGAGGGGATGTGCAGCATATATAAGAAATTAAAAAGAGGGGATGGTTTGGCAAGAAACGTTCTCCACCATTAATTCCACGAGTGCGCACGCACACTTGTGGCCGCCAGTTATATCGGTCGCAGTCCCCTCAATGCGCGTAAGCTGGGTTGGCTCAATCGCCGCCGGCGCGCTGAAGCGCCGCTGGAGGGCCGTCCAAGCTTGAACGCCGCCCGTGCGACCAATCAAGGGGCAATTGAGACCAAAGGCCAAACGATCGAATGCGGCCCAACTAATGAAGGGTGGGCTAGGTCGATCTGCAGAGTAGCTGCGTTGAAACGTTCCGAGAGGTCCGTCTAGCTGAATCGCTATGGTGAAATATGAGGTAAAAAACGATTCGAGGTTAGTGAGCTAATATGGCGTGTACACTGTTCAAATAAGACGGTTTAGGGCTCCCAATCGCTATGGTTGCTTCTAGCTTGACGCGTTTTACTGTTTCTTAATATGTAAGAACCATTTTGGCCCGGTTGGTATCAACAGACGGGACTAAAGGATTATCTTTAATTTTGGTTGGTGATACAAACTGGAACTAAAGGTGGGCCACGTGGCCGCAACACGTTTAGTTTCGGTTGGTGTCGCCGACCGGGACTAAAGGTCCCGTTTGAACCGGGACTAAAAATTGACCATATTCGTGCCACGTCCTAGCCGTTAGAGTCGGAACTAATGCTAGCATTAATTTCGGCTACAAACGCTGCCGAGACTAAAGCCTTTTAGTTTTAGTCTCTCGAACGAAGCCTTGTTTTCTACTAGTGTGAATTTGTTTTCTGCTAGTGTGAATATGGGCTTTGTGTGGTGGAGAGGACACCATTTTCTGTGCTATTTTTGCATGTCAAGATTCGGCAGTCCTATGGGATGCCATGTTCATGGAATGGCCAATCCAACCAAACAAAGAGGTAATGCTTAAGAACATCAAAATGAAATATGCTGATCCCGGTAATAACGCAAGGAAAATATAGCATATAAGAAATGGTTGACAAGATAAGAAGGGGAATCAAATCTAGCTAGCGGAAGCACTAACACTAAGCAAGATTTGCTAGTTCTCGTGTACGTCCAGTCTAGAGTGAGTTGACAGCAGCTAGGTCAATTATTGCACTAGCCAATTATCTCACAAGTCCGAACTGATGGAAAGAGCTATGCAATATATTTATAATCTAACATTCCCCCTCACGTGTAGACTATTTTAGTCATTAGCGTCAGATCGGTGTAGGTAGTAGGATCTTTTTTTTTAACTGCGCAAGCAGGATCTTGAGCTTGAGACCTTTTGGCTCTAATATCACAATGAATTATTGCACTAGCCAATTATCCCAAAAGTCCGAACTGATGGAAACGGCTATGCAATATATTTCTATTCTAACACATTCTACCAGGAGGTCTCACATGAAACTAGCTCACATCGACAACCTGCAACTAGAACGAATTATGGGGTTCATCTAGACACAAATGAGGCAAATTTGGCTTATTTCAGATTATTTTAATCTATTAGAACCAATATTGGACCTCATGGAAAGTGAAATCTCCACATTAGAAGACTATTTCCCATCGTAAATAAATTACAAGCAATATTACAATACTCCATTCCATCAAAGACGAATTGGAAAGGACAATGTGGAGAGATGGGGAGAAGGCCGAGAACACCGATAAAACAAAAATACATGAATATCCACTGACGGAAGAAACAACACCATCTTCTCTGTGGCAGATAACAGCCTAGAACGCCGCCTGGATCCCAGATTCGCTGCTTTCACAGCCAACCTCATCGGATAAGAGTCGTCAAGCTCACCTTGGTCTACTATATGACTAGTCTTGCGCATCACCAGGTTGAGTTGCTGGAAATAGTTCAATATATTTGTGAAAGAAGGCATTCTCAACTAAATAATGACCACCATCATATAAGGATCCATCCAGCGGGTGCTTGACTACATCTCCACAACCAAAACAATGTCGGGGATCAACACCACCGTTGCCTATGAGCTCTGAAAACCCACCTATAGAAAGGAGGCATTGGTATGATAGCATAAGCCCAGATTCAACACAAAAAATAATCAAACCGTGTAAATTTTAGTTTAAAACTAACCAACTCTCTCGTTTTCTTCTAGAGCAACTATGGACACCGGTACCCAAGCGTTTATATGAAAATCAAGTCGCAACTCTCCAAAGAAGAGCTCCTCCTTTGAATCCTCCAGAGTGCTCTTTGCCGTGAAATTCAAATGATAATGGACATCGTCATATCTGATTATTCTGCTAACGATGCCTTTGACAAGCTGATACTTGATCTGGCATTTTTTTAAGTGTAAGGAAATAAAAATGGATTGAAGATAACATCTGAAGAAAAGAAAGTCAAGCTATAAACATAGAGCAAGAAATACATGTGGATGGGAAACCGAGATGATAAAAAAAAAAGGAATTCACCTCGTGCTTGTCTTGGCTGTTGTAGTGCTCCAATGCGATGTTTGCATAGTCAGGGACAGTTTCCAGATATGGGTCGAAACATTCATCCCCGTAGCCGTAGTATTCTAGATTTGGTGAGGACTACCCCGGGCTAGATTTTTTTATAAAGAGAATATATTAATACCGAAATGATATCGATTACACCCCGCCTCTGCAACAACATAATAAATAGAGAAAGTCTACAAATTACGAATGCACATAGCAGAAAAATAAATAAATAAAAAGGCCCCGCCGAGCACTCGTAGCGTCGAAGCAGAAATAGCCCCACTAGTGATGATAACACCTCGTCTCCAAAATAGCTTCGCCGAACGAAGACTCCAAGAAGGTAGCAGTGCGCAACACTGTCGACGTCCGGTCTAACCAATATGGTCAGAACCTGAGTTTTCACCCTAGAGAAGGTCCAATCTCCAAACAATACCTCCAGCAAGGAAATGACTAGAGAGTCACCATTGCCAGGTATAACCTCTAAGGCCATTGTCACACCACCTAGCGAGCTTCTGCAAGCGCCGCGAAGCGGTGAATGCCAGCACACATATGTCAACTCCTGAAGTCCTGATCCTTCATGATCCTTGCCATCGCCAGTACTAAATGACCTTACTCAATATGAGCGCTGAAATCGTTTTCCCTTCGAACCAGCTTTACATACCCAGCTCCATCAGCATCATGGTAATCACAGCTGATTGCCGGTCCATGGAACGCTGCGGCTGCGGGGTCATTCCTTGGGCACCTTACTGCTGCCCGGACATGAGCAAATGGGACCAAAGCATCAGCATCATAGCGCTGGTGAGGCAGTTGTCCAGAATCATTTGCAGACCCCATCGTCGGAGCACACACCACAGCTAGATCGACGACAACCTTCATCCGCAAATCGGCGACATGACAAGCATGCGTCCTGCTGCAGCTATACCTTGGGCAGTGGCTTCAGCATCTGCCCAGATCAGTAACGGCCTGGGGGCGACAGTGCCTGTGTGGCGACGTCGATCAATCAGACGTGGATGCAGGATGCTTACAATAGATCTGTGCCCACATGTCTGATTTTTTTGTTGACCATATGGCCACACATCTGATCAAGTCCAGCAACGCATCAAGCCAAGCCAATGTGTGCATGCTGCTGGTGCGCACCTTGCGAAGTTGGTCCAGCAGGCTTACATGTACGCTCCGGCCGGCCGCCAAACTTGCGATCGGCAGCGGCAGATCGGCTCCATCACTTTTTCCCTACTGCATGTTGCTGGTGCGCACCTTGCGAACTTGGTCCAGCAGGCTTACAGGCTCCGACCGGCCGCCAGACTTGCGATCGGCAGCGGCAGATGGCCAGCTCGCTCCATCACTTTTACGGACGGCAGCGATGGCCCAATCACCGGCGCACAGATCGGCAGCTTCCTCGGGGTCGGCCGAATCAGGGACAGCGGTAGCATCCACGGGAACGACCGGATCAGGGACGTCCCGAGATGGCCAGATCGAGACGACGGGAAATGCAACTGCTAGGGCTTACGAAAAAAGAGAAACAAATATGATCGAGGCACCC
Source organism: Alopecurus myosuroides (assembly GCA_028641055.1). Classification (NCBI taxonomy): domain Eukaryota; kingdom Viridiplantae; phylum Streptophyta; class Magnoliopsida; order Poales; family Poaceae; genus Alopecurus; species Alopecurus myosuroides. The sequence goes on from JAPCYS010002135.1 coordinate 6,466, forward strand.
CACCGCCGCCGTCCGCTGACGGGCGGCCTCCTCCGACGGCGTCAGGGTGGAGAGGGGTGGATCGGGGAGCTCTAGGGGGTGGCGGCGTGGGGGACCTCCGGAGTCGCCCGTGAGGCGACCCGGGAGGTTAGGGACCGGGCTAGATGGGCAATATTTGTCATACTCGTCATAATAGTACCTAGATATGATCATCATAATGGTTTATATACTGCGAAACAGAAAGAGGGGATGGATTCAGATCGATATAAAGAAGAATAGACGAAGAAGTTTTAGCTTACTCTTCTTCTTCTTCGTTGATGGTATCAGGGAGCGGGGATGTAGGGGAATTCGGACCATCAAGGTCCACATGTTGTTGAATTGCGGCTGATGGCGTAGCTGGTGGCTTCTTGTGCTTTGGAGGCGGCATCGGAAAGGAAAATGCTTATTCTAGGGGGGCCTAACGTTTCCAAACGTAGGTCCCTTACTTCCTGTGTTCTTTTTGTGCGTGGACAGCCCATTTGGACCGGCCTGACTAGGCCCAATTAGCAGCAATTTGACTTTTTAGTCCAATTTTTGTCTCAAAATATTTTTTCAACGGCCCACTTCATGTGGTTATATACGCCAAGTGTCTTCGTCATTTTTTATGGATGTTGCGTACGTCTTTAAATTTTGTAACAAATTTGCACACATTTTGTTGAGAAATCACAAGCGATATGTTGCAATATTTTTCTGGATGATTTTGTAAGAAATACGTGTATGTGTTCAGAATTCATTGGGAATGATATGTTTTTATGCGATCCTTCACATGTTGTAAACATGTGATTTTATTGTTGCTATCGTTTTGATTTTTTGTTGAAATACGGGATAATTTTTGTTGCAACTGAAACGGTGACAAATTATTTTGTTGCTTACCAACTTTTTAGTTGATGCAAATAAATTTTTTTGTTGCAAAAGGTTATGATTTTTGTTGAATTGTTTGAACTTTTTTGTTGCAATAAAATAAACACATTGTTTAATATTCTTTTGTAACATTATTTATATTTTCGATTTTGTTTCGAAACAATTTGTTGCAATAATTTTTTTTTTGTACACAGAGAGATAATTTTTGTTGCGACACAGTGAATTTGTTGCAATGGCAGTTCTGCTGTAAATATCGAGATGACCGGGGGCAACGCGATATACTCTTCGCTTAAGTGGGGTTGTGGTGGACTGCGGGTTCTATATCAAAAAAACTGAAGGGGTTAAATACAAAAACACGTTTTGCTGATTTGTGGCTGTTGGATCCGGATCTAATGGCACACGAGGGGACCTAGAATTGGTGAAGTGTAGGACGACCTACGCAGAGCGTTCCCCATCGAAAAAGGAGGCTGTAGAGGAGGACGGGTCCTCGCAAAGTACACCTGAGGCATGCTTTCTCCTCCTCGATTTCCTTTGATCAGTCAATCTCCTTAGCAACGAAATAGCAATAAAAGAGATCGGCCGGCAATTAATTTTTTTTTAGAATTTTAGATCGAACGTCAATTCTAGGGCAAGCAACCAACCGGAAATTCGTCGATCGAGTATCCTTCCGTCAGACAGTCCGAGACAGATGTGCACGCGGGAGTTTACTCGACAATAAATATGTACCGTTACCTTATAAAGAAAACAAAAATATGCCTAATGTCCGGTTTCCTCCCCCTCTCATGTTAGGATTCGGTTAGGATCAGGCTTCCCCTCCGCCTTGCCTCTGATTTAAGCTGGAATTCAGATTTTATTCTCTTGCAAGCCCTCTCCTGCCGGCATTGTCGCGTCATGGGGCTGCTGGCACTCAATCGGCTCATGTCCATGCGGCGGGATCGGCCTCGCCGGCCACAAGGCCGTAGTAAGAGCATGTCTAACAGACCCCTTATGTTTTCGCCCCCTAAAACGCGTGTAGAGGGCCCTGTATACACATTTCGCCGGCCAAAAACTCCTGCGAGCTAGCAGACCCCCTACCCCCACCCCGTAAAACAGAATATTCTGTTTTACGGGGTGGGGGTAGGGGGTCTGCTAGCTCGCACGAGCTTTTGGCCCCTCACAAAACAGGGTTCTGCAGGGTTTAGCACAACTACACAAGCATATCAAATATGGCAGATTCAAGATATGCGATGCATAATCCATAGTTTTACATCACAAATAGATCAACAAGTTCGTAGGTCATGTTCTAGGCATAGAGGTTCCCAAAAGTACTGCCACCACCAACGCGATCCACATCAATCTTGGAGCCCACCGTCGGCACCACCACTCACCGAAGTTGAAGCACCAAGGTTGGATGCCTCGCGAGCTTGACGCGCCTGCAACTTCCTCGCCATGATCTCGTCCTTGCTCTCCTTCCACCACAGCAGCTGATCCTCGTCCATGTCCTTGGTGTTCATCATCATGATCTCCTTCTCCTCGGCCAAGAGCTCCTTCATGGCTTTGGTTTGTTTGAGAGCCAACATTTGGGCATCCAACTCGGCCTTGCGCATAGCCTCCTCTCTTTTTGCAGCCACCTTGGCAAGCTTCACCTCCTTTTTCTTCTCGGTGATGAGGACCTTGGTCTCCAATGTCTTGTATGCTATTTCCTCCTTTGCCCTAATGTGCTGATCCATCTTGTCCTTGAAGCTAGCTGCCTCGGCTTCTAGCCTCTGCCTCTCCTTCGCCTTCTTGGTGCCCTCGGGCTTGCCTACGTTGCGACCACCCATGTCTTCCTCTTCATCATCCAGTTGAGCATTGCCTCCTTCTTGCACTTTGGCTCTTCGTCCCTCAACTTCCACTTGGGAAAGTGTTGGAGCAAGTTGAAGCAATGCTCAAACTGAAATTCCTTGTTCTTGGAGCCGGCCATGTCTTTGTACCGCAATTGAGCATACTTGGGCTGCACAGCAACAATGTAGTGTGATGTTTACACAAGAACACATAGTTTGCACAAGAAATCTGTCACAAAACTTACGTAGTCCGATGCCACACATCCACTTGGTGGATTATCCGCCACTTGGTCCATGGCAGCGCTCCAACGAGAACAAGCTGGCTTGATCGTGTTCCACCGGCCTTCAAGGGAGCGGTAGGATCGATCCGCCAAAGTCTTCGTGCGAGGCTTGAGCTTGTGGTAAAGATCCTCAATGCGTTGCCAATAGCGCTTGCCGGTTTGATCGGTGCCGGTGGCAGCATCCATGGACACTTTGCCCCACGCACGGACCAATGTGACATCTTCAATCTCGGTGTAGTTGGGCTGCTTCCCCGATTTGCTCCGCCGCGCAGTAGCCGCGTCCACCTCAACCACGTCGTCGTCCACCTCTTCGTTGAGCATATCCATGTAGGATGTCGCGACGGCAGGCGCAGGCACTTCGTCGAGCACCTGGCGGGCACCAGCCGGCGGCGGCGTGGGCAACCGCGTGGGAGCTGGCGGAACGGCCGGTGACGGAACCTCGGCGACCGCCGGCGTGGGCGGATCGTCCGCTGCAGGCGTCGCGGCCTTCTTCACCTTTGGTGGCCGCCCCCTCGTCGCGAATGACTTCACCTTCTTCGCGACGAGGGGCGCAGTAGTGGTCGCCGCCGCCGCCGCTACCGCAGGCCCCGGCGGTGTGTCGAAGAAGAGCTTCGGGATCCTCTTCCTCTTCATCGGCATGGTGGCGGAGATGATGGCCGCCACATCGGCGGAGGCCGCGGCGTCGACGGTGACAGCATTCACCACCTCAGACATGGGTGGCGCGTCGTCGGCGGTCGGAGGGGCTTGTGAGGAGTCCATGGCGGCGAGATCTGGCGACGCGGTGGCCGGGGAGGGCGAGGAGGCGGATTTCCGGCGGCGGCGGCGGCGGTTGGGAGCTTCGCGCGCAGTTGGGGAAAAGGTGAGGGGTTGGCCCTGTACATCTCCTCCCGACCCGCACATGTAGGGGTCGACGGGCCGCCCCCTACCCAAACTTGTAAAAAATCGTCCGGGGTGGTCTATTTACGGGGTCTGCTAGATGGCCGGGTAGAGCCCAAACCCGTATATCAGCGGTTATTATACGGGTTTGGGCCATATAGGGGGTCTGTTAGACATGCTCTAAGCCACCACCTCTTAACTCCCTCGCCCGCTATGTTGTGTGTGCATGTCCTGACATCTACAACATGTGCCTCTTGCCATCGACCTGTAGGCTGTAGCCCATATTTTTATTTTGCGATGAAGCCGTAACCTGTTCCACGGTCTTATGAACAGAACTCCGTGGTTGATCTCTACATGCTTCTTGTTGAGGGGATTTTTTTTTGTATACAGTTTATCTTTTCCTGAAGAAGAACATATTTATTTTGTTTGTTTGTTCCGTCAAGGGAACAAAACAGCACTGAACATGGCATGCTGCCTAGAATTTTTTTGTTCTGATGGGCTCGCAATTGCAACCTTATGGTTACTTTAAATTTTATGGCTTGTACTGAAACAACTTTGGAGTTCTTGGGCAGAGTATGGTCAATAATCGGGTGTATCTGTGTTGTACTCGCTGATTTCTTTCATCACCAACTCTCTACTTCTAACCAATGCGCATTATGTACCGCAGATGGACGGGTGACTTCAGCTGCTAAAAGAAAGGACTCACCCAGCCGACAAGATAACAATTCTCGGAGTGATAAAAAAAATGAGATGTCCAGGACCAAGCCTACCAGAGGTTAGCAATTAAATAGTGATAAGAAACAACTTATATTGCAAGTACAATATCACTGTCACCGTTCTAGCTGCGGAAATCGGTGAATCAATGCTTGCTGCATAGAACTATCGCCTGATAAAGAGTTAACTTTCTGTAGCTATCCCCTTGATAGTGGCTTGTACTCATTCCCCTGCGATTGTGGTCAGTATCCAGTGTCTCTCTTAGTGTAGGCTTGTACTCCTTCCCCTGCGATTGTGGTTGGTATCTAGTGTCTCTTAGTGTAGTGCACACAAGTGAGCAAGCTAAATGGGGGTGTGCTATATGAGAATGTCAGCATGTTATTTGGCAAATTGAAAGTCGACCAAAGTGGGGCAAATTTGAAAGGAATATTCTGAGTAGTTGTGTAGGGTGGAACTCTATCTTCTCTGTCCAATCTGTTATCCCTTCATCGTAGTTACCAATGAACAGCAGGAGCTCTGTTTTTTTTCATTGAAAGAAGTGGGATAGCAACACATTTATTTAGATTGTAGTGCTCAATTGGATAACGACAACTTTATTCAGATTTTCCCTACAATGTAGCTGCTAAAGTTGTTGGATTCTTGTGCATCCTCTCGCAGACATTTAATGTTCAGATATAACTACCCTATCGTTATTGTTTACTCGAAATGGTCCTATTTTTTTCCTTTTCCAGATTGCGTTAACCATTCTCCTTTACAGTTCATATGCTGAACTTTTCTCCAATGTTTATGCATGCAGGACATATGGTGGCATATACATTCTCTGATGCGACTACGAGATGCTGCACGTGTTGCTTGCGTGTCTCGTTCATTTCGTCATTCTTGGAAACATTATCCCAATCTCATCATAAGCAGGGAATCACTTGGTTTGAAAGACAGGAAATACGGAAGGTCATTTAAAGTATCTAGTGCTCTTGCAAGAAAAACCGACCACATTCTGAAAAACCACTCAGGCATTGGTGTGAAAGCACTTGAGCTTCAAATAGCTGGATTTCCTAAGTTCAGCACTTCCTGTGATCTATATCGTTGGCTTCGTATCGCTGTTAGACCAGGGATTGAAAAGCTAGACCTAAGGCTGGAGCTGCACTCACGTGATGCAGCTCTGTACAACTTTCCATGTTCACTTTTACTTGATGGGAGTGGAAAATCGATTCGGCATCTTCGTCTCAGCAACTGTGCCTTCTGTCCCATAGCTGGGCATAGCTGCTTAACAAGCCTGACTAATGTGGAATTGTGTGATGTGCGTATTACGGGGAATGAGTTAGGGTACCTTCTTTCCAGTTCAGTTGAATTGGAGAAACTAAAACTCATGTATTGTCTTGATTTATTTTCCCTCAAGATACCTAGCCTGCTGCAGAGATTTGACCACCTGACTGTTTTTGACTGCAAAGATCTGCAAGTGATAGAGAGCAAAGCCCCTAATCTCTACAGTTTTAGATACACAGGTGGTCTGGTACGACTATCACTTGGTGATTCATTGCGAGACTTTGAAATTTCTGCTTCAGGATGGGACTCTGTTCATTATGCTTGTGAAAATCTTCCGTGCATGCTGCCAAATCTTGAAGTTCTTGACATATCAACACGTTATGTGGTATACACTCTTAAACTTCAGATTAACAGTTTTATGCAGCAAATAGTACCGATCTGCATTTTCCTTGAATATTTAATTAATCTGAAGCATTTCTATGCAGAGGGAAACACCGGTGATACTTGAAAAATTCCTCAACCTCCAGCTACTGTGTATTGGGTTCTTTTCCCCAGACTATGATTACTTCTCTCTGGTTTCTTTGCTTGACGCATGTCTGTCCTTGGAGACTTTCGTATTGTATGTAAGTAATGTTCATGTTACGGAAGTGGTGGAGAATACATTATTTATCTTGTATTTTATTGCCATCGACATATATCCAATGCAGGTACAGCCGGACCGTGTGGAGCAAGAATCAATTTTAGGGGATTCTTCTCATGATCTAAGGCAGATGCCAGGACACTTGCATGGGAACCTCAGGGATGTGCAGATCATTGGGTTCTGTTCTGCGAGGAGCATAGTTGAGCTGACATGGAATATTCTTGAGAATGCAAAGTCGCTCGAGTGCCTTACACTGACCACCTTCTACGGTGAAACTCGGTGTTCTCAGAGAAAAAAGGATAAATGCCTACCGCTGAGTAGGGATATGATCATGGAAGCCCATAAAGCGCTCTTGGTCGTGCAAAGATACATTCTGGGGAATGTTCCCTCTTCGGTCAAGTTAAAAGTTGTGGAGCCTTGCACCAAGTGCAATGCTCTTAAAATTTAGGGCCTGTTTGGCTTGTCTCACTTCCCTTAGAATCTCTTGGAGCCGGCTGCATGTTGGGAGTTGTAATTTGTCCTTCCTTGGCCATTTTTATGTAATTCTACTTGGGCACGATAACCTTGGTTAGCGGCCGGTCCGTCCTAGAGCTCGCCTCGCCGTAAATGGGAGTTCGAAAGTTGGTACGTCTCCCATCGATCGTCCGCTCGGCTCGCTCTCCGTGGGTTCCCCTATACAACACCTATAGGGATCTATAGCTCCAACTCGCCCACGTTCGCTCGCTGTTTGCTGGTTCCCTATACGAGAGTTGGCTCCCTCGCTCGCTCCTGGGCCGGCCCATTTGTAATTTTTTTCTTTTTAATTTCTGTTGTTAGAAAAAATTTATATAATTTAAAATGATACATGTTATACATCGGAAAAGAAGTATTTAATAAGAATATTCTTATCATTGACAAACTGAAATCATGTTAGATTTTTTTTACATATGAACAATTTTTAAATTTGAACAATATTTAATATGAACATTTTTTTCATTTGAACAAATTTGAAAATTTCAACATTTTTCTCAAAAATATGAACGATTTTTAATTTTGAACAATTTTAAAATTTGAATAATTTTTAAGTTTGAACGATTTTCAAATATAAATGTTTTTCAAACTTGAATTTTTTACATGTGAACAATTCTCTAATTTGAACAATTTTTAGTCTGAACGGTTTTTTCATTTGAGCAAAATTTACATTTAAACATTTTTTATCCGAACATTTTAAAAGTTTGAACCAAAAAAATAATAAAACAGAAAAACGAAAAAAATGGAAAAATTGAAAATAGAAAAAAGGAGGCAATAATAAAAAGCTTAAAGAGAGGAAGCTAGACAAAAGCGTTGCGTGTCCCACTGGTTGCGTCCGTATGAGCTGAACGTGAGGTCTACGGTTCGAATCCTCCCCTTGCTCCATATTTTCTTCCGTTTTCTCTTTAAGCTAGTGGGCTGGCCCGTTACGAAAATTACACGGGCGAGGCTCTCCATCGCGTCGACATAAGCTATGCCTAGGGTTCGTTGTTCGCCATCGCCACCCATTCGATCTCTTCGGCATCCCATCCCTCCTTCGGTAAGAGGAACAGAACACCCGGCCGCCGAATCCCCAAAACCAAGCTGCGTATCTACATTCGCCGCCTCCCGTATCCTGGTCACCGAGCAAGACCAAGCGCTCAAGATCGATGCCGACGAGCCTTCCCACACTAATTGTCTCAGATTATCCTGGCCCCATGCTGAATCAGCACGCCCGTTTGTCCCAGGTCATCTTGACTCTCACGCTCGTGCACTACGTCGCCGTGAGGAAACACGGTAGAAGTTCTACGGGAGATAACCAATGGTTTTATTTTCGCTATGTTTTTATATATTTTATTTGAGTCAAGAGCTTGTTTACTTCTTTACTAACTCCTTTGTATCTTTGTTTTTATATTTTAGTAGTGCCAAGTAAGGTTTCTGACGGGAGTTACAGTTGGTTTTCGGATTTCTGCGCAGGAAACCGATTTCTGTTGTTCACCGTAAAAAATCGTATAATTCACGAAACAATCTGAATGACCTGATTTTTTGTGCTTATCCCTCGGCTAATTCCGCAACTTTTTTGTTCTATTAGTCTTTCGATCTGAGCAACGTAAGTGCCTAGAAAAAATTCGTTTTTACAGACTGTTCTAGTTTTGACAGATTCTGCCTTTTTTCTTGCATTTGCTCTTTTGCCAGATGTGGTAGCGGATGCGCTTGGTACGATGATTCTAACAGCTAAACAAAAATGTCACTCAAAGGCATGGTCCCTGACCTTGTGGAAGGGGGTATCTCACATCTCCAATATGCAGGTGAACGTTGTTGTTCCTGGACTTAAGCGATCATTCGATCAAGGTGATGAAATTTCTGCTGTAATTCTTCGAGGCGATGTCTGGCTTAACGATCAATTACGAGAAGAGCGAGGTCTTTGTTTTTGGAGTTGATAGAGAGGAGCAGGTTCGGGTAGCAGACATGTTCAACTGTGTTCTGGGGTCTCTACCAATGAAGTATTTGGGTGTCCCAGTGTCCAACTGCAAACTGTTAATGTCGGATTTTGAATTCCTACCGACAAAAATTTAGAAGAGATTAGGTTGTTGGCAACCAGTCTCTACAGGTGGTAGGAAAGTTCTTATCGAATCGTGCCTGAGCTCCATCCCTACCTATGTGATGGGCTTTTACTTGCTCCCGGAAGGTATTCACCATAAAATCGATATGCTCAAAGCCAATTTCTTCTAGGAGGGGTATGAGAAACAGAATAAATACCACATGGTGTGATGGATGGACATGTGTAGGCCAACTGATCTTGGAGGCACGAGTTTTACCGAGTCCAGAGCTAGAAACACGTCTCTCCTCGCCAAATGGATTATCAAGTTGGAGCGGGGTGACAAGGATTTGAGCTGTCAAATCTTGAGGAAAAAGTACCTGGGAGATGGTAGTTTCTTCAGGTCGAAAGTTGCAGGAGGCTCTTAGTTCTGGATAGGGTTACATGCAATTAAAAATTGGGTTCGGCGTCGACTGGCTTACAAAGTTGGTAATGGTAGGAAAGCGAGATTTTGGGAGGATGTGTGGGCATCTTAGATTCCCATGTGTGCAATGTTCCCCAAACTCTTTGTCGTTTGTGATCATAAAGATGCTAGTGTCGCAGAGGTGATGAATGATAGCACGAGGTTTCTGAGCTTTCGTAGGTCGCTGGGCAAATTAGAGGTAGAAGAATGAGGTGTCGTGTCGTAGATGATTAGTAGGTTTCAATTGAACAACGATGAAGACGTGGGCTTATGGAATCTGGACCCAAAACATAACTACACCGCGAGATCACTGTATAGAGAGATTCTGAATCGTACATGCCTTTAAAAATCAAAATCTTTACATGGATGTGTTTTAGGGGACGCATGCAAGTGCCTATGGATCGGAAAAAACAAAGGTTGGCCGGGGGAGTTGGGCTGCAAATTCGACGGCGAGGTGGAATCTGCCAACCACTTGATTTCTCAGTGCCCTACCTCTCACTTTTGTGGTGGGTGGTGAAGGAGGCTCTCGGTTGCGATCATCCTCCAACCTGCTTTGAAGATTTTGAATGAAAAATCCTTTATGGGAGAAACAAAGGAGCGGAGCGCCTAGGCTGGGCAATGTCTGGAGTGGTGGCCTGGGCTATCTAGCTAAACCGGAATGACTTTGTTTTTAACAATAAACTGTGCTCCTTCCCGTTTAGTAACCTGTTTTCTTTCCTGTCCCTTTTTAACCAGTGGAAATGTCTTTGGCCGGCGAAAATTGAAGCTAGGTGGGAGGAGGCGTTGGAGACTATCAAGCTCAAGTGCAGGGAGTTGCAGCTGACGGTTCGCACGCGTAGTGGCGTTGGTTGATTGTTCAGCTGTTGGAATCTCGGTGTTACTTCTTAGTGTAGTGGTGTTCTCCTCACTTCTCCCCCTGCGTGGGTGTTGGTCTCCACTTTTTGGATGGCTTGTTTTCCGTTTTCTGGTGGTGTTTTCTCGTGGGTAGCAGTTGGTGGCGCCCCCCTGTTTTGTGGAACGTTAGCTTTTTTTTTCTTGTAATCCCTGAACATTTTGCGGTGGATTCCCTGTAAGCCGGGCAATAAAGTTGCTTTTCTCTAAAAAAAAATTAGAGTATGCACATTATCTTTCTGCCTGAGCAACAAGCAAAGACTAGATTGTAGATAGAGATAAACTTTACCGGACAATACTATCGATGTTTGACAATGCAAAAGCTGAGTACTTGCGATAGCAGTAACACGTGCTATTTTTGAGGAAAATGAACATCTAAAATTTGGGAATGCGGACATGATTGCATAATTACCGATTGTACGAGAAAAATAATTAAAAAATCCACTAAATAGCTACTGACTGGATTTGCATCTAAAGAGGTAAGATGTCAACACTGATTCTTCTTAACCGAACCGCCATTGCTTCTTTATAATGTCAAATAGACGAGAAAATTCCAAAAAACCACCACATTTCTCGAAATCCGCAAAACCGCCGGTTTTAAACGAAATCGCAAATAGCCACCAGTATTATGCTCGAAACTTTCGATTTACACTGATTGTCGAATTGAGCCCGCACTAACGAGTTTCTGACATGTGGGACCCGTTGTCAGGGTTGACGTGGCGATGTGGGCACGCGCGGCTCGAACAACCGTTAACAACCCCGTGAGAAAATTCCAAAAAACCACCACATTTCAGTTCGAAATTCGCAAAACCACGGGTTTTGAACGAAATCGCAAATAGCCACTAGTATTGCGCTAGAAGTTAAACATGTTCGCTCACGTGGGTTGGTCAGAAGCTCGGTCGATCGGAATTCCCCAATTCCCAGCCCCTAACCCTAGCCGACGGACGGGAGAGACGGGGAGAGAAGTACTCACAATGTGTTTTGATTGGAACTCAGAGAGAGGCTCCCACTGATGCCACCGGCGCTGCTGCTCTCGCCGTCGTTCCAGGATGGCATGGCGCTTGCGGCGGCAGCCGGTCGAAGGTGAGAGAGGCGAAGAGAGAGAAACAGGCGCGACCGAGCTTCCGACCGACACGCGCGAGCGACCATGTTCAACTTCGACCGCACTACTAGTAGCTATTTGCGATTTCGTTGAAAACCGGTGGTTTTGTGGATTTGGAACTGAAATGTGGTAGTATTTTGGAATTTTCTCACGGGGCAGTTAACGGCTGTTCGAATGGCACGTGCCCGCATCGCCATAGAAACACTGACAACGGGTCCCACACGTCAGAAAACATGTTAGCGTGGCTCAATTTGACAATCAGTGCGAATCGAACGCTTCAAGCGTAATACTGGTGGCTATTTGCGATTTCGTTTAAAATTGGTGGTTTCACAGATTTCGAGCGCAATTGTGGTGTTTTTTTTTGGAATTTTCTCTCAAATAGACGGTACAGCTAGCTAGGAGATACTCGTACCTATTACATTAAATTGTCAAGCGCATAAAAATGCACAACACATCTTTTGAGTTACACAAATCATTTCTAACTCTGATCCATGGTATCGCTGAGCCCTCCAATTCCATCAAAATGTAATTGTGGTCTTGTGGAGAACAGGACAGAGCAGCAAGAGAGCTTTGCTGAACTTGAAACAACATGCTTGTACATCAAAACCATCGTCTGTCGAGCGATTCCCTTCGTCTGCCGAACGCGCCGACTTGTGGCCCCAAATCCACAGCTAATTTTCCGTCCATCCCTCCTCTCCATTCTTCCCATCCCTTGTGCGCTAGCAGCAGATAGGGTTTCGCCGCCGCTCCCTTGCCCCTCGCGGTTCCAAACTTCCAATCCAGACTGCGGCCGGAGAGAGAGAGGAATCAAGGAGATGAGGGAAGAACGAGGCGTACAAGAAGACATCCAAGGTGTACGACCTGGCCCTCAATATTCTGCTCGAGCATGGCTTCAAGATCTTTGAATTCCTGTGGATACCCAACGCCGCCACAACAAATTCTTCGCCGCGCCGCCACCCTCATCGCCCGCTGCACCATCTCCCCTATGTCCCAGCGCCTCCTCACCAGTCCCTGTTGCGCCTCCTCACCAGTCCCTGTTGCACCTCCTCCCCAATCTCATGGCGCCGCCTCACCTTTTACACAAATCTCAAATCACAAAGCGGCACACACACAGAAATCAAGCGCATTGTGTCTTCATAGTCGGTCTGCCCGTCGTCCAACGCCTGGTCTTCTCATCTAACTGTGAAGACGGGAATATCGTGTGGACGCAGGGAGTAAGTTACGAAGATAGCAAGGCGAGCTTGGCCGAGGGAAAACGTGCTGGATGAGCTCTTGTCACGGGAACCGTTCATGGCAGAGGGGTACGGCTCGACCTCGATGCAGGTATGATGTGCAGTATGTAGGAACACGCCGCGGAGGAGGCTAGCAAGGGTCATCCACAATTCGGTGGGCATGCAGGAGCTAGGAAGCGCGGATACGGCAAAAATGTCACGTATCCGTATCGGATACACTCGGATACAGGGATACAACCGGATACGCGAAGGATACTTATTCTGTACATATCTGGCTATTTTCCATTTTCATAAGAAGAAAATATTTTTGAATACCTTGAGATACACCCAGGATATGTTTGGGAGACACATGCAATAAAGTACATTGAAGATTATGCATACCAAATTGATCCTAGATACCAAATAGAAACTTAACTGTACATTATATAATACCCTGGCTAAAATTTATACATTGCTATCCAATGAATTCTGGATTATATAACGTCCTGGTACATTCTCATGGTCATTCTCATACAAAACATCACAAATTTTTACATATTTTTAATTATATTATATATATGCAAATGTATCCCCGTATCCATGTTTTTGAAAAATTGCCGTATCGCCGTATCGCGGTATCCGTATCCGTATCAGTATCGCCGTATCCAGGCATCCTAGTGCAGGAGGCCTTCGGGAAGTGGCCATGGCCGGGGACTGACGAAAATACAGAGCAAGCAGAGGCGTGTGGCGGGCGAGAAACTAGGCAACGGTGCTTTCTTTTGTAAAAACCGAACAATTAGGTTGACTTGCACATGGATTTAAGAGCTACTTCATAAACTGTATCTCGAGAACAAATTCCTGCAGGTACTTATCGAACTTTGCATTCCTTGTTTTTATTCAGTTACTCGATGATAGTGTTGTTTCAAAGATTCTGTGAGTTAGGTGCATATATAAAATTCCAACATGCAGTTATTTTAAGTTGGATACCGTACAAAATTTAAAAAAAAGTTGGCTAATGTACCGCCACTGCTCATTGCTTCGCGTGCGCTCTCTTGATGATAATCCAAGAAAAAATGACGATCTAGATTAACTAACAATTTAATGTGTTGTTTTCCATCGGTTCTTAATTAATTCTAAGTGGTGCCAATTGTCTGCCAATTATATTTTGTGCAACCTTATATATGCTTCATTAGCAGCCTGGGTATGTCAATGTCCTCTCCTCGCTGATGTTGGACACGCCGCCGTTTCTTCTTGAATGAGCTAAAGATGGCGCTGCTCCACATGAGGATGGTAGGCACTATCGTCTGAGTTTCTATTGCTAGCAAGCTATAGGTAGGATTCCCGTGAACAGTTCAAGTTTTGTACCCATTTTCCTTCGCCCAAGAACAATTACTGCATATATGTACTGTGATATAACGCATGAAGTAGTTGGCTGGACATGATGTAGGTTGTGAGATTTGGATGTTGTTATGTCTCCTTATAGCTTAAAATACGCATACTATGTATCACTGTCAATAAATTTATATTTTTTTCGGTCATCTGCAGTGGTAAACAGATCAGTGGCAGGTTGGGAAATTGAGGGTCGCAGAAGTGTGCATTGTGTGTCTCAATAGGTACTTATTCAAATCTATCTTTGTTAGTTTATTGTTTCTCCTAGATTTGCTAGACAAATTCTAGACGCTCTAGCCTTCAGAAAGTTGTTGAAAACGCATTCTTGGTTAATTATTGAGGTGCATATGTAAGGTGTCGAGACTTGTTTGTATTGCATATGTGAGGTTCATGATTGTAATGTCACTGTATTATTTGTTCAGCAAGTTCCTTGGCGCTGTTATAGTTTCCTAAACTAAACACCTCATGAGCACTTCCATCGATTCAACAATCTGGTGCTGTTATATATGCATACGCTTACAGTATTCCAGAGTTCCATATGGTTTATAGTTGGTCAATATTAATGTTTCTAGTTTGCAGTATGTAGCAGATGACTATTACCAGGAGTATAATATACTCTTCCACAACAGATCTAGAGGTTGTTTTGTGCTTCAGGTAAGTCTGATACTGGTGAAAGATCATCGTCCGTTTTGGTAATTATATGACAACATATCTATTTGATCTAATGTTTGTTCGATAGATGAAAATGCCCTATTTGATCTAATGTTTGTTCGATAGATGAAAATGCCCAGGTTAAATCAGGTTCACTAACTATATGGGGCGAGTGTTCGTTTTATATGAAAAGAGCAAGGAGAAAGAAATCCAGGAAGCCACTTTGCGCAGGAGCGGAGGCTCCGGTGAATCCACCGGAGGCTCCGCCCAGGCTCCGGTGGGGGTCCGGTGTGGGCTCCGCCCAAATCACTCTCTGGAGCAAACGAGCGGATCCTCGAGCTGAACTTCTGGTGGAGCTCCGATTGGCGGAACCTCCGCTACATCCACCGGAGGCTCCGCCACCCTCCAATGCTGGGCCTGCGCACACATGGGGTCCGGTGCGCCTCCGGTGGAGGCTCCGCCCAAATGTTGTTCTGTTGGATAAGAGCGGAGGCTCCACCGGAGCCTCCGGTGCACATCCGGTGGCCTCGCATGGCCCCAGTGCAAATGGGCTCCGGTGCACATCCGGTGGGGGCTCCGCCTAAATACCGTTCTGTTGCATAAGAGCGGAGGTTCCGCCGGACCCTCCGGTGCACCTCCGGTGGGCGGAACCTCCGCTGCGGCCACCGGAGCCTCCGCCCCGTTGCTCAACAAAAGTGAGCTGGTGCGCTGCCCCAGCGCGCAACAGAGTGAAGCCCACTGGAGCCTCCGGTGAAACCACCGGAGCCTCCGGTGCTCCTGGACTGCAACGACCCTTAAATGAAAGAGGGTATAAATACCCCTTCCCCTACCTCTTAGGGCTTGTTTGGTAGCTCCGGATCCTCCCGGGATCCGCGTGTTTTCCCGGGGTGGTGAAACCACGGGCCCAATCGGCCCCGGGATATCCACCGCGCCATTTGGACGCCCACGAGAGGTGGTAGCCCTGCCCTTTCTGCGGCCCTTCCCCGGGAGGGATTTCCACGCCTCAACAGGTCGGGGAGGAGTTCCCTGACTTGCTCTCGCGACCGAGCAGGGGAGAGGCGACAGCGCGAGTGACGCCGCCACCAAACTCATCCACCTCTCTCCGGCGATGAACCGGCCGGCGACCCCGAGCCATGCCTCTGTCGATCTCATCCTCCTTTCTGTGTGGGAGCTCCTCCTCTTCCGACTACTGTACGCGGAAGCCGTCCCACCGGTCCTCGCCGACGAGCACGCCGCCACTAGATCCGCCGCCACCAGGTAAGCCGAGCAAACTCGTCCTCTTGTTCTGTGTTCACCCCTTGTTGATGCTGACCTCAGGATGAACTTGCTGGCCCAGATCCACAAACCACAAGTTCGCATCATGGAGCAGTATCAAGGTACCAAGATCTATAGTGGTACTGTGTACAACCTCAGTAGAGAGCAGCAGATACCTCAAATTTCTCTCGATCTTGCGCACCTCCACCTGAATTTCTATCCACAGTGCATTCCTATGCAGACAACATTCTTCACAGCTTTGGTACGTAGATGTTAGAAATGATAACGACAAGATGCTTCTATTTTCTCTTTTATTAACTCTTTGGCGTCAGAAAATCTTTCCATTTTCTTCCTGCATCAAAGCAAAAAATATGTGGTTAACGGTTGTTGTGGATAGGTTCTCACCGAAGGAGATGATGAAGCGGATGTTATAATGTCCCCCACTACAAGCTGCAGGCGGCCGCTGCTGAGTCGTCCTTAATGGCCCGAGGGTGGCCTTGCAAACCATTGCAATGATGACCTGTGAAATTCAATGTTCTTGAGTAGAAAACATAATCCATATCCTTTGATATGTTATCCTTTTCTCAGTTTAGGAATTACTTGTGACAACAATGGCTAAGGAAGTAAAGATAATTTTGTCATATAATTATAGAAGTAGATCACATGTTTCTAGTTTCTTATTACAGTGTCCTTTGCAGTTTAGGAATTACTTGTGACAGCAATGGCTAAATAACCTTTATTTCGAACTTCTCCACAAATATCTGGGCAATTATATATGGCCATGATTTATTTTTGTAATAGCAGGGCTCTCATTACCAGTATATTCTTCTAGATTTCCTAGCAAGAATCTTTCTTTAAATGAAAAAAATCGAAGCTAGAAATTACTCCAGAACATTCTTGTTTTAGTTTCTCTTTCTTAGTGCATTCCTTTTCTGTCAAATGCACACTGTAAAAATCCAATGGCTACCAGGGAGTACTGAAGATATACTGGATGTGCGCCATGCATCTTATAACACTGCAGATATACTAGAGTAGATATCCATGTCATATCCCTATCCATGTTTCACATATGTGGCTAGTTTCTAACTTGCTTTCTGGTATAGCAGCACCTAACTATTAGCTTCAGTTTTCTAACTTGCACTTATATTAGATTAAGTTTTCAATCATGGTTTGTCCTGTATCTCAGATGGCGAGGGAGAGCTCATGGTCTGCTGTAGAAGAAGCTACCCAAAATGACATTGTAATACAAGAAAAATAATAAGCTCTTCAGTTTAAAATACTCCAGTTTGACATATCTTCAGTTTGACACTGCCCAAACTGCCCAAAATTGACATTGCCCAGTTTTGCATTGCCCAAACTTCAATGTGGTTAGGAAAGCAGCTTCTTGAAATTGTTGTATTATGAAACAGTTGCTAACTAACTTGATATTTCAGTTAATACAATATACTTTGAGCCGCGCTACATGATGGAGGTGCGGAGTATAGAAGACCAGAGCAAGACTCCCGATTGCCGTCCTAGCTCATCTCCGCAGTAGTGTCGCCGCCTCAGACACAACTTGACGGACGCAACTTGAGCAAGAAACCATGGATGTCTACTGCAGTTTATCAATCAATAAGCAAGAGACCATGGCTTGAAGGTAAAATCTGAAGTCATTAGCAATCATGTACTCAAACCTGATCATGTTTTGTTTGACTATGTAAGTATGTGTGCTCCCTGCTTGTACAAGGTTGGCAGTAGGAATAAAGAATAGATACACGGAGCTATGAAGCACCTAGAGGTGTTTTACTTTCAGTTAATTAACAGTTTTTTTGACGAATTTTCAGGTTGATGCAACAAGCACAGCCTGAATTTGCAGAGCATGGCGCCTCCCTTGCTGAAATTTACTGAAGACGCAAAGCACAGCTAGCTGCGCCGCGGCACCGTGCCTGTTGAGCGAGTCGTTTGCCGCTGCTTGACCATGACTATGTGCAGCAGTTACTGTGGCTGGCGACTGGAAGTGCTTTGTAGAGGAGTGTCGCATGCGTCGTTTGGCCGAGCGGAGGAGCTCCCGGGAGCAGGAGTTACTGTGGCTGCTTGAGCGAGCGGCAACGGCGGTCTGCCAAACGGAGGAGCTCCTGGGAAGCAGCAGTTACTGTGGCTGGCGACTGGAAGTGCTTTGTAGAGGAGTGTCGGATGCGTCGTCTGGCCGAGCGGAGGAGCTCCTGGGAAGCGGCGGCAGCGGCGGTACGCCAAGCAGAACAGCAGCCTACAGTGCCTGTGCAAGTTTGAGAGAGAAACAACGGCGCGAGCGGCTGGAGGAACTGGAGCACAGGGAGGAGCAACATCGCCTGTTGAGCGAATCGCCCGGAGGAAGGAGATGAGCAACACATATCAGTTTTGAATTTGAGGAAATTTTGTGAAGATTTCAATGTATTGTATTGTTTTGTTTTGTAAAATGCGCATATGAAGTGTGCTGCGTCACTTATTTCTGAACGGATGGAGTACTTCTGATTTGTAGAATAGATATTTAATTTGATTTCTATAAAAAAAATCAATTATCTGTGCACAGATTTATGTATATCTCAGCTTACCTGATAATTTTGTGCCTGGGTCCTCTCCCGTCTCCCCTTGCTACCAAATGGACAAAGGGAACGTGAGTATTTTCCCCCATCGGGGAGGGGATCCCATGTGCGAGCGAAAATTCCCTATGGGGCCTTTATTCCCTGGGATATCTCAGCCCTGCAACCAAATGAGCCCTTAAATGCCAAGCTTTCCCCATTCTCTCTCCTAGTCATTAATGAAAGCTTCATCCAACTAGATCTTCTACTCCGTCCACCCAATCACTCCCATACTTGGTGGAGAGCTAGAGGAGGCCTAGATCCACACTTCCACCAAAGGAATCTCAAATCCATCCACCACAACCTAGTAGATCTAGAATCCTACTTGAGGCCTAGAAACCTTAGTAGATCTCGTGTTTGTAGTTTCCACCTTGTTGCAAGAAGCTACGGATTGCTTGAGAGCATTCATCCATCTTGTGGAGTGACCTCGAGCCCTTGTAAAGGTTTGTTCAACGCCTTCAAGTCGACCTCATAGTGGAAACGAGAATCTCCCTCACCGGAGAAGCTCAAGGAGAACAAGGTGTGCACAACCGTGCTATTGAGGAGCGCCTAGGTGGCTCCCCACCTCTCCAACGTAGACGTACTTCTCTTTGAGAAGGAACCACGGGAATCATATCCTTGTCTCCTTGTTTACACTTGTTGTTTGCTTTACTACCTTACGCTTTACTTCCGTTGCGTATATTACTTTGTCCACATAGGTTGCTCACCCAGTTGCACATCTAGAGAACCTTATCTTATCTTGCTTAGCCCCACTAAAAGCAAAAGAAAAGAAAAATTGGTAGTCAACCTATTCATCCCCCCCTCTAGTTGACCATAGTGCACTTTCAATTGGTATCAGAGCCTCGGCTCTTACTAAGGGCTCAACCGCCTAAGAGTACAGTGGTCGATGAAAATGCCTCCGGTAGTTCTAGTGCGGAAATCTCCAAGATGGCCGACAATATATCTAACCTACAAGACACGGTTGGAACTCTGAAAGCGCATGGTTCCCCCATATGTGGTTTTGGTAATTAATTACAATCCTTATGGACTAATGGTTGCATTGAGTTATCCTTGTAGATCTTGTTCATAGGAAATAATGGAGTTCATGTGTTGAACTCTATTAGCTTCCTTGATGGCCATTGTTACTTTCAAGGATTTATATGAAGAATGGTCATGGTTTGAGTTGAGCTTATTGTTAGTATGTCTTGAAGAAAAGGATTAGGTGATCTTTCATTATCATCTTCAAGACATCATCATTTGAAGTGAGAAGCAAAGATACAAGGTTGATCAAGCTAGTGATCAACACACAAAGCTACAAGTTGTACCAAGTGGGATTGTGTATCTCATGGTATGGTAAGAAATTGACAATATATATTTGTGAACTAACCCATGATATGTGTGTGTCGCATCTCTATGTGTGGTTAGGTATCTTTCCATGGACATGAACCAAAAGGAAGATTTCATATTGCCCATGGTCTATGTCGTCGTCAAGTGGTGTTCGTCACCTAGCTTGACGTGGAAGCTCAAGTGAAGCATCTAGAAGATATCCTATGCTTGATGCTTGCCACCCTTTTGGAGATTGTGGCCTTGTGAAGTTTTGCCGAGAAGAGTCTCTCCCATAATGGTGTATGGGGGAGCTAGTCTCTCCCATAATGGTGTATGGGGGAGCAACTTGCAAGTCTTCATCAAGCGGAGCTTGTGCTAGCAAGCGCAATCAAGAAAGAAGATCCAACTTGTGAGAGTCAAGATCATCATCATCTAGCTCAAGTGGAATGCTCAAGGCAAAGGTATAATCTTGATAGGTTTTCTATTTTACCGGTCTCGTGACTTTAGGAGACCGGGTTATAGGATAGATAGTCGTACTATCAAGAGGGGCTCTCAAGTGAGTAACTTGATCGAATCATTATGGAGAGCTCAAACCTTTGCATACTTTGCATATCATTTTTCTTGGTTCTTATTTGGCTTTTGTCTCCTTTGGGTTTTAGTGCTTGTCGTGATCTTCATGACAAGCCTTGGTTTCTCGAAAACGGATTTCGTAAGAAAAACTTGTTGGGTTTTCGGTGGTGAAAATATCCGGTTCAGCTTTGAGAATGTTTCCACACCTTCCATGTGTGGTAACTTCTCCATTATTTTTTTTTTGGGTACTCCTTGCTGTTATCTTTCCAACCTAATTGGATTCACCTCTTTCGGAGTTCATTCGCAAAAGTTATGTTTTTTTCGGTGATGGAGGTTTTACTGGTTGTTCCTTTTAGAGAGGTTAAACCTTTCTACATTTTTTTAATTTCCTTTGTTGGACAGTTATGTTTCTCTGCATGATCTTGTAGAGTTTTTCATTACGAACTCAACGAGCCAAAGATCATCGAAAACGGAGTCCGGAATCAAAAGTTATGGACGTTTTAGTATTGGTGTTTCTGCTGATTTGGTCAGTTCGGACTCTCCGGACTTAGGGCCGGAATCTCCGGTAGTCCGGAGTCTCCGGTGTGCAGTCCGGAGTCTCCGGACCAAAAACTCCCCCAGGGGTTGCTCCCTTGGTGTCGCGCACTGTATAGGTTCCGGAGATTGCCCGGAGACTCCGGTTCAGACCGGAGTCTCCGGTGTGAGTTTTTCCTGCAACGGCTCTTTTTCGTGGGGACCTATAAAAGGCCCCTTTCTTACCCAAAGAGCTAGGTCTTCGAAGCACGAATTTTTCCCCTCTCTCTCCTCCATTGTTGACCTTGGAAAGCTTGCCCCTCTCTCAATTCCTCCCATGATTCTTGCATATCTTTGAGGGAAATGAGAGAGGAGATCTAGATCTACATTTCCACCAATCCATCTTCCTTTTAGTGAGGGAAACCTAGTAGATCTTGATCTTGGAGTTCTTGGTGTTTCTCCTCCATTGTTCTTCCTCTCTTATTCCCCCATAAGCATTTGCTGCTTTGTTGGAATTTGAGAGTGAAGGATTTGAGCACTTGTGCTCTTGCCATTTGCATCGGTTGCATCGATTCGCTCTCTCCAGGAGGATTCGTGGAAGTGAAAGTTTGTGAGCTTGCTACTCTTGGTCTTGGACGCTAGACGACTTGTGGTGTTCTTGGGAGCCTCCAATTGAGTTGTGGATGTGTGCCCCAAAATTGTGGTGACACCGAGAGCCTCCAATTAAGTTGTGGATGCGTGCCTCGGGTTTGAAGGTTGCCAATAGTGGAAGGTGAACTAGGCCTTTGTGGCGGGGTTCATCGGAGAATAGGGTGAGGCCTTTGTGGCGTTTAGTAGGCCTTTGTGGCGAGCTCACACCCCTCCAACGAGATGTACTCCCCTTTGTGGGAGGAACTCGGGAATACATCATCGTCTCCGTGTGTCTCGGTTATTTCTATACCCGAGCTTTTCACTTATGCAATTTACATTGTGATAGCCTTCGAGCTTGAAGTTATATATCTTGCTATCACCTTGTTACTTGTCTTGCTTACCATAAGTTGTTGGTGCACCTAGTTGACCCTAGAATATTTAGGTTGTATGCTTGTTAATTTAAACACCTAGTTTATTTCCGCATTTAGCAAGCCTTAACCGAAAAAGTTTTAATCGCCTATTCACCCCCCCCCTAGGCGACGTCGTTGTCCGTTCAAACTCTCCAAACCGAATTATCTAAGGTTAGCTCTACTGTCAGTACGGAGGTTTCTAGCATCAAGAAAATGATGGAGGTATTGATGGGGAGAATCAAGGAGTTCACGATGTCGTTTAGATAAATAGAACATGATCCCGCTTTAATATTCTATGGTAGAAATTATGATGCTTGGAAAATTCGCATTCTTAATTTTCTTGAGGACATGGGTCCAAAGTATGTTAAGAGAATTGTAGATATGGATTTTCCTCCTCCAAAGGAATCTCAAGATTTATCTTTAGAGGATGAGGAAAACTCTTATCTCGATACTCTTTTATCTAATGGTCTCTTGTGCATTTTGAGCGATGTAGTTATTGAATCAATCATGCCTTTTCGGAATGCTCATGAGCTATGGACAAAACTTCAAGATATATATGATGTGTCCAATATTATTGAGGATGATTGTTCTCCATCCACTTCCGGCCGTGATGAGTTCACATCTTTCTCCACTCCACCAACATGTGTTTTGTCACAAGGTAATGATATGGTGAGTGGTGATAGAAATTGCATTGTAGATAGTGAATTTACTATTGAGTATAGTCCATCTCTATCTCATTGCAACATTCTATCTTTGGACTTAATATCTTCTAGCACTCAAAGTTCCATACATGCTAGTATTGATAGTCCTTGCATATCATGTAATAGTTGTTCAACTAAATCTCATGATGATATGCTTCCTATGTCTTGTTTTCATACAAACAATGCTTCCATTTCCTCTAGTACTTGTGTGACTAACAATCTAGAGGAATCCCAACTTTTGTTGGAACAAGACATGGACCTCAATGGAGCATCATGCATTCTCTCTTCATCACCTTCCCATCCTCACCTGTGCCTTATGGCTAGGGATTCAAAGGTATCCCCACCTTTGGAACCCACTACATCTTGTGATGATGAGGATGAGGATTTATCTTGTGGAGAGTATGAGGATGAGGTCTCCTTAATGGAGAAGGGCGAGTTAGTTCTTCTTGATCTCCCTAAAGGTAGTAAAGCTATCACTCCTTTTAGTAAAATATTGGCTTTTGCTATTTATAGCGCTAAAATCATTGAAAATAAAGGTGAGATTGAAAGAAGTGATGCCGATGAAAAGGCATCCCTCACTACGTCTCTTGAGGAAGAGTATGAGCTCCGAGTTACTCTTGAGGAGAAACTTGAATCTATCGAGGAGCTCTATAATGAACAAATAGCCTATCTCACTAAAGCACGTGACCATATCAATGCTAAATATAAAGTGCTTAAAAATGAAAATGTTGAATTTGTTGTTGGCAATGCTAATCTAATTGAGGAAAACTCTAGGTTAAATAATGAGCTTGCCAAGTTTTCTTCTTCTATTTCTAATGATGCTTGTGCTACTAACTCCACATCTTGTGAAGCATCTATTTTGAAGGAGAATGTTGAGCTAAGGGCTCAACTTGAGTTAATGACTAGCAAGTGTGGAAATTGGAAGAAAGCCATGAAAAGCTATTTAGCTCTCATGAGGATCTTCTAGCATCCAAGCTAAAAGGTAAAAATGTGGTTGGCTATCACTACAAAGGTGACATCTTGTGTGAGCCTCATGTGGGTACCAGCACAATATCTTCTAATAATGCTATATTGACTTGTGCTCGTATTAATAATTCATCCTCCCATAATATTTCTACATCTTGTGATGAATTGCTTTCCTTGCCTTGTTGCTCTAACAATGAAGCATCTACTTCCTCTAGCTCTTGTGTTGTTTCTAACCATGTAGAGGAAAATAAAGAGCTCAAGGCCCAAGTCACTTCTTTTAAGAAAGACTTGGAAAAGTGTCATGAAGGGAGTTCCACCCTTGAAAAGATGTTGAGAGTGCGAAGACTTCCCAATGACAAGAGTGGACTTGGATTCAACTCCAATATCAAGAACAAGTCCATTATTGACAAGAAGAAGGGCCAAGAACAAGAAAAAGATTCGGCCAAGATCATTTGCTTCATGTGCAAAATTGAAG
This sequence comes from Alopecurus myosuroides, assembly GCA_028641055.1. Taxonomy (NCBI): domain Eukaryota; kingdom Viridiplantae; phylum Streptophyta; class Magnoliopsida; order Poales; family Poaceae; genus Alopecurus; species Alopecurus myosuroides. Next base: position 30,576 of record JAPCYS010002135.1, read on the forward strand.
GGCACCATGTTAGATCTTGCCCTTTGAAGAAGAAGCCTCTTAGTGAGAAGCAACTAGGGAAGCGGCCTCTTGTTCAATCTCATGCTCAACCACGAGTTGAACAACGGCCACCTCCTAAGAAGACTCAAGCCAATGCTACTCTTGTTGAGAAGCCTATTGAGAAGAAAGAAAAGAGTCGATGTTGCTACCTTTGTCGCAAGAAGGGTCACTTTGCTTCTTCATGCACTAATGGTACATTATCCAACCCTATCCTCGTTGATGATGTTTATTCCATTCGGAAGGATAATGTGGGCAATGTGTTTGCCAAGTATGTTGGTACGCCAAGTGGTGTCAAGAAAAGAACCATTTGGGTTGCCAAACCTATTGTGACTAACCTCTTAGGACCCAACTTGGTTGGGGACCAACAAGCTCAAACTTGATCAATAGGTGGTATGGAGGGCATTGGAGACTTGGTTCTTTCATGAAGAATTAAGGGATCTTCATCAATTATATTTCCTCAAGCAAAGTCACTTGGATTATATATATCTCTTACCCAATGTTCCTCCAAGCGGTAACTTGTATTTAAATCTATATTCATTGAAAGTTGCTTGCTCCCTTGCATATGTTAGTTTTGTTTCTAGCATGTGTTTGTATATGTTGTGCTCCCTACTCACCTATCTTGAGTAATCTAGTTATGTTTGTTGGTTTGCACTCCATGTACTTGTGTTCTTTGTGTTGAGCCTTATTTGCTTTTGTTGCTTATTTTAGTTGGATCTTTGGGAGATTAATGGACTACCCCATTTTGGGGGAGTAATATGCTTTGCACTTTACTATCCTAAAATGTGTGTACATGAGGAATACCACTTAGTGTTGATATATCAATATTATCTAGTCTCTATGTGCTATGTCTTTCTCATGAGAATTGCAATTCTAATGTCCATTAACTTTCTATAGTTAGTTTTATTTTTGCCTCTCTTTGATTTCAATGGATTATCACATTATGGGGGAGTAATAAGCTATGTGCATATTACAATCCTAGAAAATGTGAACATATGAGGTATTGCCACCTAGAGTTGATATTATTAGTTATCTTATTCCTATGTGACATGTTGCTCAAACAAGTTCCATATTTGCTTAAAATATCTTGTGTCTCTCTTCTTTGGTATCTTGTTTGTTAGAGAGTTTCTTGTGGCCTTGATTTTCGGTTTTTATTTGAAGCCTTCAAGAATCTCTATCTTAGCATGTTTTTTATTTCCTATCTTTTGTCCACATGCTTATGTTTTGTGAATATGATTGTGAACAATTCCACCACCGATAAATATCTCCATACATCTCTTGTCTTTGACAAGCGATAATAATATGTGGTAAATTTATTGATCATATTTACTTTGGCCTTTGCTCTAAAATTGCCTTATTTCTTGCCAAGGATTTGTTTGGTTCAAACTCCTCTGTGTCTTCCTTGCTCTACTCAAAATTTGTTCTACGGTTTCTTGATTTAGGAAAAGCAATGATCCCATACTTGTGCACTTATGTTCAAAGTCATACTTCTTTGGGTTGCACTAGTCTTGGGGAAGCTATCCTACATTGAGTAGATCACCGTTCTTAAAATTGGTATTGCATCTAATTGATTTTATTTAAACATGACTAGTGTTTGAATAATATGTATGGAGAGTAATTATTCCATTGTGTGCATTTTGTATTCAAATGCAAGATCATAAATAATGCACTATTATTGGAAGAACTATATGCGTTTGAACACTTGTTGTCTTTAAATTTCTATTTTATCCCAATGACTTGTCTCTTTGGAAGACGAACATTTTTCGTCTTGGTACTTTGTGTGCTATCATGAAAAGTGTAGAGGGTTTGTTTATTCTTTGATGTTTTTTTTTGGTATCTTCTCTATTTGGTTTCCTCAATCATGTGTTGATTTGGGTCTTGATATATTTTGGACAATTCTATTTCTTTTCACTCTTGTGAGTGGCTTCTTGGTTTAATTAGTTCTTTGTCCAATTTGTATCTTGTTTTGGTTCTTGAAAGTTTTGTGCATGCATATTTTCTTTGTATATCTTTTGGCATGCTTACTTTCGTTGATCCAATATATAGGATAGACTCCATCAAATCCTAAATGGCTAAGATGTGCATGAAATTCAAATTCATATTAATATGCACATATTTATGTGGAGTTTGTCCTATGTATTGTAGTTGTTCTAACTACTTTGGACCCAATTAGTTTGGGTACCATTTTGTACTTGAATTTTGTTTTTAGGTACCAGTATATTCTTCTAGATTTCCTAGCAAGAATCTTTCTTTAAATGAAAAAAATCGAAGCTAGAAATTACTCCAGAACATTCTTGTTTTAGTTTCTCTTTCTTAGTGCATTCCTTTTCTGTCAAATGCACACTGTAAAAATCCAATGGCTACCAGGGAGTACTGAAGATATACTGGATGTGCGCCATGCATCTTATAACACTGCAGATATACTAGAGTAGATATCCATGTCATATCCCTATCCATGTTTCACATATGTGGCTAGTTTCTAACTTGCTTTCTGGTATAGCAGCACCTAACTATTAGCTTCAGTTTTCTAACTTGCACTTATATTAGATTAAGTTTTCAATCATGGTTTGTCCTGTATCTCAGATGGCGAGGGAGAGCTCATGGTTTGCTGTAGAAGAAGCTACCCAAAATGACATTGTAATACAAGAAAAATAATAAGCTCTTCAGTTTAAAATACTCCAGTTTGACATATCTTCAGTTTGACACTGCCCAAACTGCCCAAAATTGACATTGCCCAGTTTTGCATTGCCCAAACTTCAATGTGGTTAGGAAAGCAGCTTCTTGAAATTGTTGTATTATGAAACAGTTGCTAACTAACTTGATATTTCAGTTAATACAATATACTTTGAGCCGCGCTACATGATGGAGGTGCGGAGTATAGAAGACCAGAGCAAGACTCCCGATTGCCGTCCTAGCTCATCTCCGCAGTAGTGTCGCCGCCTCAGACACAACTTGACGACGCAACTTGAGCAAGAAACCATGGATGTCTACTGCAGTTTATCAATCAATAAGCAAGAGACCATGGCTTGAAGGTAAAATCTGAAGTCATTAGCAATCATGTACTCAAACCTGATCATGTTTTGTTTGACTATGTAAGTATGTGTGCTCCCTGCTTGTACAAGGTTGGCAGTAGGAATAAAGAATAGATACACGGAGCTATGAAGCACCTAGAGGGTGTTTTACTTTCAGTTAATTAACAGTTTTTTTGACGAATTTTCAGGTTGATGCAACAAGCACAGCCTGAATTTGCAGAGCATGGCGCCTCCCTTGCTGAAATTTACTGAAGACGCAAAGCACAGCTAGCTGCGCCGCGGCACCGTGCCTGTTGAGCGAGTCGTTTGCCGCTGCTTGACCATGACTATGTGCAGCAGTTACTGTGGCTGGCGACTGGAAGTGCTTTGTAGAGGAGTGTCGCATGCGTCGTTTGGCCGAGCGGAGGAGCTCCCGGGAGCAGGAGTTACTGTGGCTGCTTGAGCGAGCGGCAACGGCGGTCTGCCAAACGGAGGAGCTCCTGGGAAGCAGCAGTTACTGTGGCTGGCGACTGGAAGTGCTTTGTAGAGGAGTGTCGGATGCGTCGTCTGGCCGAGCGGAGGAGCTCCTGGGAAGCGCGGCAGCGGCGGTACGCCAAGCAGAACAGCAGCCTACAGTGCCTGTGCAAGTTTGAGAGAGAAACAACGGCGCGAGCGGCTGGAGGAACTGGAGCACAGGGAGGAGCAACATCGCCTGTTGAGCGAATCGCCCGGAGGAAGGAGATGAGCAACACATATCAGTTTTGAATTTGAGGAAATTTTGTGAAGATTTCAATGTATTGTATTGTTTTGTTTTGTAAAATGCGCATATGAAGTGTGCTGCGTCACTTATTTCTGAACGGATGGAGTACTTCTGATTTGTAGAATAGATATTTAATTTGATTTCTTATAAAAAAAATCAATTATATGTGCACAGATTTATGTATATCTCAGCTTACCTGATAATTTTGTGCCTGGGTCCTCTCCCGTCTCCCCTTGCTACCAAATGGACAAAGGGAACGTGAGTATTTTCCCCCATCGGGGAGGGGATCCCATGTGCGAGCGAAAATTCCCTATGGGGCCTTTATTCCCTGGGATATCTCAGCCCTGCAACCAAATGAGCCCTTAAATGCCAAGCTTTCCCCCATTCTCTCTCCTAGTCATTAATGAAAGCTTCATCCAACTAGATCTTCTACTCCATCCACCCAATCACTCCCATACTTGGTGGAGAGCTAGAGGAGGCCTAGATCCACACTTCCACCAAAGGAATCTCAAATCCATCCACCACAACCTAGTAGATCTAGAATCCTACTTGAGGCCTAGAAACCTTAGTAGATCTCGTGTTTGTAGTTTCCACCTTGTTGCAAGAAGCTACGGATTGCTTGAGAGCATTCATCCATCTTGTGGAGTGACCTCGAGCCCTTGTAAAGGTTTGTTCAACGCCTTCAAGTCGACCTCATAGTGGAAACGAGAATCTCCCTCACCGGAGAAGCTCAAGGAGAACAAGGTGTGCACAACCGTGCTATTGAGGAGCGCCTAGGTGGCTCCCCATCTCTCCAACGTAGACGTACTTCTCTTTGAGAAGGAACCACGGGAATCATATCCTTGTCTCCTTGTTTACACTTGTTGTTTGCTTTACTACCTTACGCTTTACTTCCGTTGCGTATATTACTTTGTCCACATAGGTTGCTCACCCAGTTGCACATCTAGAGAACCTTATCTTATCTTGCTTAGCCCCACTAAAAGCAAAAGAAAAGAAAAATTGGTAGTCAACCTATTCATCCCCCCCTCTAGTTGACCATAGTGCACTTTCAATTGGTATCAGAGCCTCGGCTCTTACTAAGGGCTCAACCGCCTAAGAGTACAATGGTCGATGAATATGCCTCCGGTAGTTCTAGTGCGGAAATCTCCAAGATGGCCGACAATATATCTAACCTACAAGACACGGTTGGAACTCTGAAAGCGCATGGTTCCCCCATATGTGGTTTTGGTAATTAATTACAATCCTTATGGACTAATGGTTGCATTGAGTTTCCTTGTAGATCTTGTTCATAGGAAATAATGGAGTTCATGTGTTGAACTCTATTAGCTTCCTTGATGGCCATTGTTACTTTCAAGGATTTATATGAAGAATGGTCATGGTTTGAGTTGAGCTTATTGTTAGTATGTCTTGAAGAAAAGGATTAGGTGATCTTTCATTATCATCTTCAAGACATCATCATTTGAAGTGAGAAGCAAAGATACAAGGTTGATCAAGCTAGTGATCAACACACAAAGCTACAAGTTGTACCAAGTGGGATTGTGTATCTCATGGTATGGTAAGAAATTGACAATATATATTTGTGAACTAACCCATGATATGTGTGTGTCGCATCTCTATGTGTGGTTAGGTATCTTTCCATGGACATGAACCAAAAGGAAGATTTCATATTGCCCATGGTCTATGTCGTCGTCAAGTGGTGTTCGTCACCTAGCTTGACGTGGAAGCTCAAGTGAAGAATCTAGAAGATATCCTATGCTTGATGCTTGCCACCCTTTTGGAGATTGTGGCCTTGTGAAGTTTTGCCGAGAAGAGTCTCTCCCATAATGGTGTATGGGGGAGCTAGTCTCTCCCATAATGGTGTATGGGGGAGCAACTTGCAAGTCTTCATCAAGCGGAGCTTGTGCTAGCAAGCGCAATCAAGAAAGAAGATCCAACTTGTGAGAGTCAAGATCATCATCATCTAGCTCAAGTGGAATGCTCAAGGCAAAGGTATAATCTTGATAGGTTTTCTATTTTACCGGTCTCGTGACTTTAGGAGACCGGGTTATAGGATAGATAGTCGTACTATCAAGAGGGGCTCTCAAGTGAGTAACTTGATCGAATCATTATGGAGAGCTCAAACCTTTGCATACTTTGCATATCATTTTTCTTGGTTCTTATTTGGCTTTTGTCTCCTTTGGGTTTTAGTGATTGTCGTGATCTTCATGACAAGCCTTGGTTTCTCGAAAACGGATTTCGTAAGAAAAACTTGTTGCGTTTTCGGTGGTGAAAATATCCGGTTCAGCTTTGAGAATGTTTCCACACCTTCCATGTGTGGTAACTTCTCCATTTTTTTTTTTTGGTACTCCTTGCTGTTATCTTTCCAACCTAATTGGATTCACCTCTTTCGGAGTTCATTCGCAAAAGTTATGTTTTTTTTGGTGATGGAGGTTTTACTGGTTGTTCCTTTTAGAGAGGTTAAACCTTTTTACATTTTTTTTAATTTCCTTTGTTGGACAGTTATGTTTCTCTGCATGATCTTGTAGAGTTTTTCATTACGAACTCAACGAGCCAAAGATCATCGAAAACGGAGTCCGGAATCAAAAGTTATGGACGTTTTAGTATTGGTGTTTCTGCTGATTTGGTCAGTTCGGACTCTCCGGACTTAGGGCCGGAATCTCCGGTAGTCCGGAGTCTCCGGTGTGCAGTCCGGAGTCTCCGGACCAAAAACTCCCCCAGGGGTTGCTCCCTTAGTGTCGCGCACTGTATAGGTTCCGGAGATTGCCCGGAGACTCCGGTTCAGACCGGAGTCTCCGGTGTGAGTTTTTCCTGCAACGGCTCTTTTTCGTGGGGACCTATAAAAGGCCCCTTTCTTACCCAAAGAGCTAGGTCTTCGAAGCACGAATTTTCCCCCTCTCTCTCCTCCATTGTTGACCTTGGAAAGCTTGCCCCTCTCTCAATTCCTCCCATGATTCTTGCATATCTTTGAGGGAAATGAGAGAGGAGATCTAGATCTACATTTCCACCAATCCATCTTCCTTTTTAGTGAGGGAAACCTAGTAGATCTTGATCTTGGAGTTCTTGGTGTTTCTCCTCCATTGTTCTTCCTCTCTTATTCCCCCATAAGCATTTGCTGCTTTGTTGGAATTTGAGAGTGAAGGATTTGAGCACTTGTGCTCTTGCCATTTGCATCGGTTGCATCGATTCGCTCTCTCCAGGAGGATTCGTGGAAGTGAAAGTTTGTGAGCTTGCTACTCTTGGGTCTTGGACGCTAGACGACTTGTGGTGTTCTTGGGAGCCTCCAATTGAGTTGTGGATGTGTGCCCCAAAATTGTGGTGACACCGAGAGCCTCCAATTAAGTTGTGGATGCGTGCCTCGGGTTTGAAGGTTGCCAATAGTGGAAGGTGAACTAGGCCTTTGTGGCGGGGTTCATCGGAGAATAGGGTGAGGCCTTTGTGGCGTTTAGTAGGCCTTTGTGGCGAGCTCACACCCCTCCAACGAGATGTACTCCCCTTTGTGGGAGGAACTCGGGAATACATCATCGTCTCCGTGTGTCTCGGTTATTTCTATACCCGAGCTTTTCACTTATGCAATTTACATTGTGATAGCCTTCGAGCTTGAAGTTATATATCTTGCTATCACCTTGTTACTTGTCTTGCTTACCATAAGTTGTTGGTGCACCTAGTTGACCTAGAATATTTAGGTTGTATGCTTGTTAATTTAAACACCTAGTTTATTTCCGCATTTAGCAAGCCTTAACCGAAAAAGTTTTAATCGCCTATTCACCCCCCCCTAGGCGACGTCGTTGTCCGTTCAAACTCTCCAAACCGAATTATCTAAGGTTAGCTCTACTGTCAGTACGGAGGTTTCTAGCATCAAGAAAATGATGGAGGTATTGATGGGAGAATCAAGGAGTTCACGATGTCGTTTAGATAAATAGAACATGATCCCGCTTTTATATTCTATGGTAGAAATTATGATGCTTGGAAAATTCGCATTCTTAATTTTCTTGAGGACATGGGTCCAAAGTATGTTAAGAGAATTGTAGATATGGATTTTCCTCCTCCAAAGGAATCTCAAGATTTATCTTTAGAGGATGAGGAAAACTCTTATCTCGATACTCTTTTATCTAATGGTCTCTTGTGCATTTGAGCGATGTAGTTATTGAATCAATCATGCCTTTCGGAACGCTCATGCTATGGACAAAACTTCAAGATATATATGATGTGTCCAATATTATTGAGGATGATTGTTCTCCATCCACTTCCGGCCGTGATGAGTTCACAGCTTTCTCCACTCCACCAACATGTGTTTTGTCACAAGGTAATGATATGGTGAGTGGTGATAGAAATTGCATTGTAGATAGTGAATTTACTATTGAGTATAGTCCATCTCTATCTCATTGCAACATTCTATCTTTGGACTTAATATCTTCTAGCACTCAAAGTTCCATACATGCTAGTATTGATAGTCCTTGCATATCATGTAATAGTTGTTCAACTAAATCTCATGATGATATGCTTCCTATGTCTTGTTTTCATACAAACAATGCTTCCATTTCCTCTAGTACTTGTGTGACTAACAATCTAGAGGAATCCCAACTTTTGTTGGAACAAGACATGGACCTCAATGGAGCATCATGCATTCTCTCTTCATCACCTTCCCATCCTCACCTGTGCCTTATGGCTAGGGATTCAAAGGTATCCCCACCTTTGGAACCCACTACATCTTGTGATGATGAGGATGAGGATTTATCTTGTGGAGAGTATGAGGATGAGGTCTCCTTAATGGAGAAGGGCGAGTTAGTTCTTCTTGATCTCCCTAAAGGTAGTAAAGCTATCACTCCTTTTAGTAAAATATTGGCTTTTGCTATTTATAGCGCTAAAATCATTGAAAATAAAGGTGAGATTGAAAGAAGTGATGCCGATGAAAAGGCATCCCTCACTACGTCTCTTGAGGAAGAGTATGAGCTCCGAGTTACTCTTGAGGAGAAACTTGAATCTATCGAGGAGCTCTATAATGAACAAATAGCCTATCTCACTAAAGCACGTGACCATATCAATGCTAAATATAAAGTGCTTAAAAATGAAAATGTTGAATTTGTTGTTGGCAATGCTAATCTAATTGAGGAAAACTCTAGGGTTAAATAATGAGCTTGCCAAGTTTTTCTTCTTCTATTTCTAATGATGCTTGTGCTACTAACTCCACATCTTGTGAAGCATCTATTTTGAAGGAGAATGTTGAGCTAAGGGCTCAACTTGAGTTAATGACTAGCAAGTGTGGGAAATTGGAAGAAAGCCATGAAAAGCTATTTAGCTCTCATGAGGATCTTCTAGCATCCCATACCAAGCTAAAAATAGCTCTTGAGGCTATCACTACAAAGGTGACATCTTGTGAGCCTCATGTGGGTACCAGCACAATATCTTCTAATAATGCTATATTGACTTGTGCTCGTATTAATAATTCATCCTCCCATAATATTTCTACATCTTGTGATGAATTGCTTTCCTTGCCTTGTTGCTCTAACAATGAAGCATCTACTTCCTCTAGCTCTTGTGTTGTTTCTAACCATGTAGAGGAAAATAAAGAGCTCAAGGCCCAAGTCACTTCTTTTAAGAAAGACTTGGAAAAGTGTCATGAAGGGAGTTCCACCCTTGAAAAGATGTTGAGAGTGCGAAGACTTCCCAATGACAAGAGTGGACTTGGATTCAACTCCAATATCAAGAACAAGTCCATTATTGACAAGAAGAAGGGCCAAGAACAAGAAAAAGATTCGGCCAAGATCATTTGCTTCATGTGCAAAATTGAAGGGCACCATGTTAGATCTTGCCCTTTGAAGAAGAAGCCTCTTAGTGAGAAGCAACTAGGGAAGCGGCCTCTTGTTCAATCTCATGCTCAACCACGAGTTGAACAACGGCCACCTCCTAAGAAGACTCAAGCCAATGCTACTCTTGTTGAGAAGCCTATTGAGAAGAAAGAAAAGAGTCGATGTTGCTACCTTTGTCGCAAGAAGGGTCACTTTGCTTCTTCATGCACTAATGGTACATTATCCAACCCTATCCTCGTTGATGATGTTTATTCCATTCGGAAGGATAATGTGGGCAATGTGTTTGCCAAGTATGTTGGTACGCCAAGTGGTGTCAAGAAAAGAACCATTTGGGTTGCCAAACCTATTGTGACTAACCTCTTAGGACCCAACTTGGTTGGGGACCAACAAGCTCAAACTTGATCAATAGGTGGTATGGAGGGCATTGGAGACTTGGTTCTTTCATGAAGAATTAAGGGATCTTCATCAATTATATTTCCTCAAGCAAAGTCACTTGGATTATATATATCTCTTACCCAATGTTCCTCCAAGCGGTAACTTGTATTTAAATCTATATTCATTGAAAGTTGCTTGCTCCCTTGCATATGTTAGTTTTGTTTCTAGCATGTGTTTGTATGTTGTGCTCCCTACTCACCTATCTTGAGTAATCTAGTTATGTTTGTTGGTTTGCACTCCATGTACTTGTGTTCTTTGTGTTGAGCCTTATTTGCTTTTGTTGCTTATTTTAGTTGGATCTTTGGGAGATTAATGGACTACCCCATTTTGGGGGAGTAATATGCTTTGCACTTTACTATCCTAAAATGTGTGTACATGAGGAATACCACTTAGTGTTGATATATCAATATTATCTAGTCTCTATGTGCTATGTCTTTCTCATGAGAATTGCAATTCTAATGTCCATTAACTTTCTATAGTTGGTTTTATTTTTGCCTCTCTTTGATTTCAATGGATTATCACATTATGGGGGAGTAATAAGCTATGTGCATATTACAATCCTAGAAAATGTGAACATATGAGGTATTGCCACCTAGAGTTGATATTATTAGTTATCTTATTCCTATGTGACATGTTGCTCAAACAAGTTCCATATTTGCTTAAAATATCTTGTGTCTCTCTTCTTTGGTATCTTGTTTGTTAGAGAGTTTCTTGTGGCCTTGATTTTCGGTTTTTATTTGAAGCCTTCAAGAATCTCTATCTTAGCATGTTTTTTATTTCCTATCTTTTGTCCACATGCTTATGTTTTGTGAATATGATTGTGAACAATTCCACCACCGATAAATATCTCCATACATCTCTTGTCTTTGACAAGCGATAATAATATGTGGTAAATTTATTGATCATATTTACTTTGGCATTTGCTCTAAAATTGCCTTATTTCTTGCCAAGGATTTGTTTGGTTCAAACTCCTTTGTTTCTTCCTTGCTCTACTCAAAATTTGTTCTACGGTTTCTTGATTTAGGAAAAGCAATGATCCCATACTTGTGCACTTATGTTCAAAGTCATACTTCTTTGGGTTGCACTAGTCTTGGGGAAGCTATCCTACATTGAGTAGATCACCGTTCTTAAAATTGGTATTGCATCTAATTGATTTTATTTAAACATGACTAGTGTTTGAATAATATGTATGGAGAGTAATTATTCCATTGTGTGCATTTTGTATTCAAATGCAAGATCATAAATAATGCACTATTATTGGAAGAACTATCCTATATGCGTTTGAACACTTGTTGTCTTTAAATTTCTATTTTATCCCAATGACTTGTCTCTTTGGAAGACGAACATTTTTCGTCTTGGTACTTTGTGTGCTATCATGAAAAGTGTAGAGGGTTTGTTTATTCGTTGATGTTTTTTGTTGGTATCTTCTCTATTTGGTTTCCTCAATCATGTGTTGATTTGGGTCTTGATATATTTTGGACAATTCTATTTCTTTTCACTCTTGTGAGTGGCTTCTTGGTTTAATTAGTTCTTTGTCCAATTTGTATCTTGTTTTGGTTCTTGAAAGTTTTGTGCATGCATATTTTCTTTGTATATCTTTTGGCATGCTTACTTTTGTTGATCCAATATATAGGATAGACTCCATCAAATCCTAAATGGCTAAGATGTGCATGAAATTCAAATTCATATTAATATGCACATATTTATGTGGAGTTTGTCCTATGTATTGTAGTTGTTCTAACTACTTTGGACCCAATTAGTTTGGGTACCATTTTGTACTTGAATTTTGTTTTTAGGTACAATGTAGATACATTGGTTGCTTGCTCCATTCATAAGGAAGGTGTTCTCACCATGGTATTATAGGAGTCAAGCTTCGATGATTATCAAACTCGCATCCTCTTCATCACCAATGTCGTCTCGGTAACAAGTATCTATCTCATGCATACATTTCTAGCTTTCAACCTTGTGTAGGTTGCTTCTTGGCATGATTTCCCTTTGTTGCATTTCATTTGGTTCTTGCAAATGTCTTATCAAAAGCATCTTAATCGCAACTATGAGTAAATCAGGATGATTACATACTAAGGGAATATCTATACCTAATAATAAAGGCGTTAAGGCTTCCTTGGTTTGGTTTGGTTTGGTAGGTAATTTAAAATACCCTTAAAGTTGGCACAAATTACCCACCTTGCCACGGTAAGTTATACCTATTGGGGTCTATATCTATACCTAATATTTTGGTTTGGTTGGTACATCATCATAATAAAAATATGAATTTACGCTCCCGTGAAACTAGAGTACCACTTAAAAACGATTCGTGGCTATGCATCGTTATGTCAAATCTCGGCCGCATACGCGTACGTCATGTACCAGACAAACCGGCAACAAAAAGATATCTGATCGATGCATGTCTTGTTGCCAATCCAGGTAACCACGTACGTGACCGGGGAAAAAATGATTGGTAATCACGCTCTCGGTCCGACTCCGGTTCAAATTAGTATTAGGAATTCACGTTACAATTAGCTTGCATGCCTTTTATACCAGGTTAACTCCTTTCAGGGTGACCGTGGCTACGGGTGAGAGCTGATCACGCCTTACCCCACAAGCCCCGCCCGGAAAACGTGAACCATCATCCTCTCTACAGTGCGTGTCCGAAAATTGACCGGAGGAACGGGTGACCGTAATCTAGCCTTGCCCCTTTTATACTATGCTCAATCTGGTTTGGATTTGTAGTCGAGAGTGCTTATGTCCATTTCTTCATAATTTTTGTGTAAATGTTTCAAAAATCTCTGGCCATATGAAAATTGTATGTTAATTTACCTTAAAATTATTTCATGCAATAGTGCCGACATCAAAATCTAGGTTTCCATGTCCAGTTCTAAATTATTTTTGAAGAAAATGCATGTTTATAAGAAAAAAAACAATGTGTTGATATTTTACCTTAAAAATGATCCTCCGGAAAAGCTTTGTTAACCCGTTGTAACGCACGGGTCCCTTTGCGCCATATTATTATAGAAGAAATATTCTTTGTGAGAATATCTAGGAATTCGTCCCCAATGGGGATCGAACTCTGGTTGTTGGGTGAGCCACAGCTACCTCAACCAAGGGGACTCTACTACATTCTCATCATTCTATTCTAGATGTATGGCTCAAAATTTATCCTGGGTTTATTCGTTAAAATATGTGGATGGCTTGTGATTTTTTTTAATGTAATCTTGGTTTCAGACACGTATACAAAAATATGGTATGTTCTATATCACATAAAACCGCTGAATAAAATTATAGTTTATTCCCGTTGCAACGCACGGGCATTTTGCTAGTTTATAATCATTTCCATGATTCACCAATCCCAACTAGTTTAATCTAGCAACTTCTACTTGAAGTATCTCATATGTAATATTGATGAATTCTCAAAAACCATTTGAATCTTTTGTGATATGCGTTACCTTTCTCGAAGCATTGCAACTATCACTTTTCCCTTGTGATATTTGTGATGCTTTGATGAGTTTTGTGTGTTCATCTATATCCCCTTAAGATTAAACTAAGCTTAGTGCTTTGCTTTCAAGCAAAAATCTTATTGGTATATTAATGAACCTCTCTTGGATATCATGTTCTTCACTTTTGTACCTATTTTGTGTGTGCATGTTTCTTTGTGGATATATATCTTTGTGATTGTTGTCCACTTAGAAACATATACACACGATAATAGTTACATCTTTAATTGATATTGTTTTTCTTTAGTGACCACTTTTTATTGCTTCATATTCCTTGGTGGTTCCTAAAAGGCACAAGCTTTTCTTTTCTTTTGGTATTCCTTTTGCATCTTAATAAGCTTGTGGACCTATGTGTTTTATCATTTGATGGTTTGTGTGTATAGGAAAGACATGATATGCACTATGTGCTTCTTATATTGAAAGACTATGTTGATGATCTATCATCCTATTAGTCTCCTAAAAATGTTTTTCCTTGTCACACGCATCTATTTCGGTTGAGTAAGTCTCTATTTGTCACTTCTTGATCTTCTTTGTTCAACTTTTGTTTGTTTGCAAGTTGCTTTGGTTCATTTCCAATCTATTCGCTTGCTCTTGTTTGTGCTCAAAATTATTTAGAAGGGAGTGATGAGTCCATGTTGTGCACATTATATAGTAATTTAAACCTAACATTGTGCATGTACTTTGGGGAGTTCCCTCTTGATTTTCTAGAACACTTGGTTGATCTTATCAAATTATTGATTTTGGTCAATCGGTTTTTCGGATCCTTTGGTTGGTTGCTTCTTTGTGAAAGTATCCTTCAATTTGACATTTCTTGTAAATCTTTGGATCCTCAATATAGTTTGATCTCCCTCCATCTATTTATAGTTGGATATATGCATTTGAGTTCACTCATATCATGAGGAATGCATACACTATGGGGGAGCTCTTACTATATTGGCCTTCTAATCTTTTTGCCCATCTCGGCAATGGATGCCAATGGGGGAGAAGTTTAGAGGGTTTAAGGGAATTTGGTTTATGCTTTAGTTTCGTTCTTAAGCATTTGCCTTTCCATGCTATTGCATCCTTGCTCTTGTTTAGCATGGTTGCTTAATTCATCATATAAACCCTCGTAAAAAGGGATTGTCATCAATTACCAAAATGGGGGAGATTGAAAGCGCATGGTTCCCCCATATGTGGTTTTGGTAATTAATTACAATCCTTATGGACTAATGGTTGCATTGAGTTATCCTTGTAGATCTTGTTCATAGGAAATAATGGAGTTCATGTGTTGAACTCTATTAGCTTCCTTGATGGCCATTGTTACATTCATGGATTTATATGAAGAATGATCATGGTTTGAGTTGAGCTTATTGTTAGTATGTCTTGAAGAAAAGGATTAGGTGATCTTTCATTATCATCTTCAAGACATCATCATTTGAAGTGAGAAGCAAAGATACAAGGTTAATCAAGCTAGTGATCAACACACAAAGCTACAAGTTGTACCAAGTGGGATTGTGTATCTCACGGTATGGTAAGCAATTGTCAATATATCTTTGTGAACTAACCCATGATATGTGTGTGTCACATCTCTATGTGTGGTTAGGTATCTTTCCATGGGCATGAACCAAAAGTAAGATTTCATATTGCCCATGGTCTATGTCGTCGTCAAGTGGTGTTCATCACCTAGCTTGACGTGGAAGCTCAAGTGAAGCATCTAGAAGATATCCTATGCTTGATGCTTCCACCCTTTTGGAGATTGTGGCCTTGTGAAGTTTTGCCGAGAAGAGTCTCTCCCATAATGGTGTATGGGGGAGCTAGTCTCTCCCATAATGGTGTATGGGGGAGCAACTTGCAAGTCTTCATCAAGCGGAGCTTGTGCTAGCAAGCGCAATCAAGAAAGAAGATCCAACTCGTGAGAGTCAAGATCATCATCATCTAGCTCAAGTAGAATGCTCAAGGCAAAGGTATAATCTTGATAGGTTTTCTATTTTACCGGTCTCGTGACTTTAGGAGACCGGGTTATAGGATAGATAGTCGTACTATCAAGAGGGGCTCTCAAGTGAGTAACTTGATCGAATCATTATGGAGAGCTCAAACATTTGCATACTTTGCATATCATCTTTCTTCGTTCTTATTTGGCTTTTGTCTCCTTTGGGATTTAGTGCTTGTCGTGATCTTCATGACAAGCCTTGGTTTCTCGAAAACGGATTTCGTTAGAAAAACTTGTTGCGTTTTCGGTGGTGAAAATATCCAGTTCAGCTTTGAGAATGTTTCCACACCTTCCATGTGTGGTAACTTCTCCATTCATTTTTGTTTGGATACTCCTTGCTGTTATCTTTCCAACCTAATTTTATTCACCTCTTTCGGAGTTCATTCGCAAAAGTTATGTTTGTTTCGGTGATGTAGGTTTTACCGGTTGTTCCTTTTAGAGAGGTTAAACCTTTCTACATTTTGTTTTAATATACTTTGTTGGACAGTGATGTTTCTCCGCATGATATTGTAGAGTTTTTCATTACGAACTAACGAGCAAAAGATCATCGAAAACGGAGTCCGGAATCAAAAGTTATGGACGTTTTAGTATTCGTGTTTCGCTGATTTGGTCAGTCCGGACTCTCCGGACTTAGGGCCGGAATCTTCGGTAGTCCGGAGTCTCCGGTGTGCAGTCCGGAGTCTCCGGACCAAAAACTCCCCCAGGGGTTGCTCCCGTGGTGTCGCGCACTGTATAGGGTCCGAAGAGTGCCCGGAGACTCCGGTTCAGACCGGAGTCTCCGGTCTTCACACCGGAGTCTCCGGTGTGAGTTTTTCCTGCAACGGCTCTTTTTCGTGGGGACCTATAAAAGGCCCCTTTCTTCCCCAAAGAGCTAGGTCTTCGAAGCACGAATTTTTCCCCCCTCTCTCCTCCATTGTTGACTTTGGAAATCTTGCCCCTCTCTCAATTCCTCCTATGATTCTTGCATATCTTTGAGGGAAAAGAGAGAGGAGATCTAGATCTACATTTCCACCAATCCATCTTCCTTCTTAGTGAGGGAAACCTAGTAGATCTTGATCTTGGAGTTCTTCGTGTTTCTCCTCCATTGTTCTTCCTCTCTTATTCCCCCATAAACATTTGCTTCTTTGTTGGAATTTGAGAGTGAAGGATTTGAGCACTTGTGCTCTTGCCATTTGCATCGGTTGCATCGGTTTGCTCTCTCCACGAGGATTCGTGGAAGTGAAAGTTTGTGAGCTTGTTACTCTTGGGTCTTGGACCCTAGACGACTTGTGGTGTTCTTGGGAGCCTCCAATTGAGTTGTGGATGTGTGCCCCAAGATTGTGGTGACACCGAGAGCCTCCAGTTAAGTTGTGGATGCGTGCCTCGGGTTTGAAGGTTGCCAATAGTGGAAGGTGAACTAGGCCTTTGTGGCAGTGTTGATCGGAGAATAGGGTGAGGCCTTTGAGGCGTTGAGTAGGCCTTTGTGGCGAGCTCACACCCCTCCAACGAGATGTACTCCCCTTTTTGGGAGGAACTCGGGAATACATCATCGTATCCGTGTGCCTCGGTTATTTCTATACCCGAGCTTTTTACTTATGCAATTTACATTGTGATAGCCTTCGAGCTTGATGTTATATATCTTGCTATCACCTTGTTACTTGTCTTGCTTACCATAAGTTGTTGGTGCACCTAGTTGACCCTAGAATATTTAGGTTGTATGCTTGTTAATTTAAACACCTAGTTTATTTCCGCATTTAGCAAGCCTTAACCGAAAAAGTTTTAATAGCCTATTCACCACCCCCTCTAGGCGACTTTGTTGTCCGTTCAAACTCTCCAAACCGAATTATCTAAGGTTAGCTCTACTGTCAGTACGGAGGTTTCTAGCATCAAGAAAATGATGGAGGTATTGATGGGGAGAATCAAGGAGTTCACGGAATCACCTCTCACCACCAACGATGTTAGCTCGGACGAAGAGTCCATTCCGGACATCGACGAAATGGAAGCTAACATCGCTTTAGCTAAGGCGAAAGCCAAAGCAAAAGCCGATAAAAAGGCTAAGGGCGGTGGGAGCTCCGAGGGCTCCAAGTCTCAATCGGCTAACGGTTCGGGGTCTAACTCTAAAGTTCCACCACCTCCCAATTACGATCCTATCCACCCTATTGCCACAATGCCACACATGGTTAATGTTGGAGTTCCTCCCATGCTTAACACTAACGAATTCTCTTCTTGGAAGTTCGATATGGAGTCTCACATTTCAGGTTCTTGCACCGCTTTATGGAGAAGCATTCTCCATGGATTCCATCCTCATGATCCAAGCAACTTGACTCCAAGAGAGGATGTGGAATTTCAACTCAACAAGACCGCTCTCGTGACTATCCAAAAGGCTCTCCCAAGAGAACATCTCGAACACATTCGCGGGTTGAAGATCGCCAAGGAAGCTTGGGATAAGCTTGATTCCTTGTTCCAAGGAAATTGCTAGCATTCAATCATCCAAATATGATGTTGCTCTCGACAAATCCGAGAACTTTGTCATGCTTGAAGACGAGAGTCCCGAGGAGCTATATAGAAGAGTTGTCACCCTTGGCAATCAACTAAGGGACTTTGGAAAAGAGGAAATCTCCCATGAGTGGATCAAGAGGAAGTTTGTCAAGGCCATAACCCCATTCGAGAAGAACCTATCCACTAGCATTCGAACAAGATCCGACTACAACTCTCTCAACTCCATTGGCGTGCTTAGTGAGTTCATAGCCATATCCTTATCTCACAAGAGCGCGGATGATGCCATTGCTCGCTCAAGAGGACATGGAAAGTCTCCCAACCTAGCCTTGAAGTCTAAAGCAATGGCCAAGATAGAAGAACTGGATGATGATGATGATGAGGACTATGAAGATACATACAAGGGTGCCCATAAATGTATTGCTCTTTCCATGCAAGGGTATTGGAAGAGATGGGAGGCTCACAAAGCCGGTGCCCCTAGACCTTCAAGGAACAAGATCTTTAGGAAGAAAGGGAAGCGGCCAAGGACATGCTACAATTGTGGAAGTGCAAACCACTTCGTCAAAGAGTGTCCCTTTGAGCCACGAGAAGAGAATGAAGGGAAGCTTGTTCGCAAGGACAAGAACAAAGCTCCACAAAACAAGAACCTCGCTAGAAGAGTCCCAAGGGCTCTATATGTTCAAGAAGGCCCCACACTGGAAACATACTACTCCGGAGATGAAGGAGAAGATGAAGTCGTAGGTTTTGCCCACGTCGCCATAGCTACGACTTTCTCTTCATCGGTCTCTCTATTTGAATCTCCCAATGAGAAGGCATCGATCCGACCTACATGTCTCATGGCAAAAGCTACCGCGGTAATATCTTCCACCTCCAAGTCTATTATCACTAGCTCTCCCTCATTATTGGATTGTGTTGAAAACATTGTTGATGATGAGGAGGCCAAGAACCTAGGATCTTGGTTGTGTAGTCTTGAAGGTGAAACTAAAGAAAAGGTAAAAGCTCTCCTAAGGCAACTTGATGATGCCAACTCTCTCATTGATGAGAAGGAGGAGATCATCATGACCTTGGAGAACCATGGCGGTAGCAATGAGAATCATGATGATGAACTCGTCAAGGCTCTTAAAAAGGATAGATCCATGAGAGCCTCTCTTGAAGAGAAACTATCTAGTCTACAAGAGACTTATGCTATTAGTGTTTCTAAGCTTAGAAAAGATAACGAAAAATCTCTTGCCAAGCTTAAGAAAGAACATGCCAAATCTCTTGTTTTACTTAAATAATTTGAAGAGGAAGAGTTGAAGCTAGGAATAGCTCACCAAAAACTTGACGAGGAGCATGACAAACTAAAAAAGGAGTTTACATCTCTTAAAGAAATTCATGACAAACTTGCCAAGTCTCGAATCAAGCTTCTAGCTCAACAATCTAAAGCATGTTGCATCTTCATAAAATAGAATTGTTATTGTGCCTACCTCTTCTACTACGACTAACAATGTAGGGAAGGAAAGAATTCTCAATGATGCAATAAGCTCTCAAGGTGCCAAGAAAGGAAAAGAGGGACTTGGTTTTGTTTCCAAGTCAAAGAAGATATCCAAGAATGTCACCTCTCCCTCTCAAAATGTTGTCTTTGTGAAAGAGGGTGAGGTGACCAAAGAGAAGGAGACCAACGCCATTATGGGTGTTGATACCTCTAGGGGGAGCATCACTCATAATGATTTCGCCGGAAAATATAACCCATCTTATGTTCTTATGAAATCTAGAGATGGACATGTTTATGCTAAATACGTTGGTACTTCTTATGGTGATGATTATCATTGGACTATTTGGGTTCCTAAGACCCTTGTGACTAACAAAAGAGGACCCATTGAAGGATGGGTACCTAAATCAAGAAATTGATTTCTTGTAGGGAAAGGCTTCCGGGTCTAACAAATGGACAGTGGATAGTGGTGCATCCCAACATATGACCGGAAGCCGTGACGCAATAAGTGACCTTGAACCTCCTCTACCTCATCTCAATTGCGTCACTATTGTGATAAGTCCGAGCTTAAGGTATTGGGACGAGGCAAGGTGGCAATCTCAAATGATTTATCAATTGAGAATGTTCTCCTTGTTGAGTCCCTTGGCTATAATTTGATGTCCGTTCTTCAACTTGCGAATTGTGGTTTTACCTTGTTCTTTAATAAAGAGAGTGTGATTGTCACTTGGGAGACATCTCTTAAAGTAGCCTTTGTTGGGTTTGTCGAGAACGGCATGTATGTAGTGGACTTCTCTAAAGAAGACACGTGTGTCGCGACATGCCTAATGGCTAAAGTTGATGTGGGGTGGCTTTGGCATCGCCGACTAGCCCGCGCCAATATGAGAATGTTACATGATCTCCAAAGTGGCAATCACGTTCTAGGACTAACCAAAGCTAAGTTTGCTAAAGATCGTGTGTGTAGCTCTTGTACATTTGGGAAGCAACATGGGGAACTACACCCAACCAAGACAACTATCTCCACCACAAGAATTCTCGAGCTCATTCACTTAGATCTTTGTGGTCCACTATCCTATGATAGCCTCGGAGGAAAGAAGTATTGCTTGGTGATTGTGGATGACTATTAAAGATATTGTTGGGTGTATTTCTTCAAGATGAAAAGTGAAACTCAAAATAGAGTCATCGAGTTCATCACTCTAGTGGAGCGCTAACACAATGCTACCATATTGGCGATTCGGAGTGATAATGGCTCGGAGTTCAAGAACTACACCGTTGAGGGTTTCCTTAGTGAAGAAGGCATTGCTCATCAATATTCCACTCCTTATACCCCTCAACAAAATGGTGTTGCGGAGAGAAAGAACCGGACTTTGATGGATGCGGCTAGAACTATGATTGCGGAGTTCTCTTCTCCCTATAACTTTTGGGCCGAAGCCGTCTCCACCGCATGTCATGCTACCAACCGGTTATATCTTCGCAAGATCTTGAACAAGACCCCCTATGAGATTCTCACGGGTAAGAAACCGGACGTATCTTCTTTCAAGGTCTTCGGTTGCAAGTGCTTCATTCGCAAGAAAGTAAACGGTTGTCAAAATTTGAGACTAGATCTTATGAGGGTATCTTTGTTGGCTATGCCACAAACGCTCACGCCTATAGAGTCTACAACAAGTCCACCGGACAAGTTGAAGAAGCTATAGACGTGGTGTTTGATGAGGACAATGGCTCCCAAGGGGGGCGTATAGATCATGGTGTTTTAGGAGATGCAATTCCTCCCATCGTCATAAGAAGAATGGGGATTGGTGAAATAATCCCCATTAAGGGACACCGGATGACGGAGGGAGAAGGACTATGCCCCACTCAAGTGGAGCCATTGACTACACCCATTGATGATCAAGCTACTCAACAAGACGCACCAAGCCCTCAAGCTAACAATCAAGGCCAAGCTAATGACCAAGGCCAAGCAATTCATCTCAATCACGATCAAGATTCTATCATTGTTGAGAATGCTCAACCTAGTGGTGATTCATCACCCATTATTGATCAAGGACAAAATGAAGATGGACATGCCTCCAATGAAGAAGATGATTCTCAATCCATATCCAAGGAATCTTTGGAGGAGATACTAGCATGAAGAGCAAAGAGAAGGCTAGAGAATCTTGAACGAGCGGGTCATACGGAGGACAAGATTCTTGGACAAGTTCGTGGGAGAGTGGTCACTAGAAGGCAATTGGCGGATTTTAGCAAGGCTCATGCTTTTGTCTCCTTCATTGAACCCCAGAAGGTATATGAAGCTCTCGAAGATCAAGATTGGCTTGAAGCCATGCATGATGAACTCAATAACTTCGAGCGCAACAAAGTGTGAAAATTAGTGCCAAGACCCAAAGATTGCAAAAATGTTATTGGCACCAAATGGGTGTTCAAGAAAAACAAGACAAAGATGGCATTGTCATTCGCAACAAGGCAAGATTGGTAGCTCAAGGTTTTTCTCAAGTCGAAGGTATCGATTTCGGTGAAACCTTTGCTCCCGTAACTCGTCTAGAATCCATTCGCATCTTACTTGCCTGTGCATCTCACCATAACTTCAAGTTACAACAAATGGATGTTAAAAGTGCTTTCCTTAATGGTCCCATTAATGAGTTAGTATATGTCAAGAAACCTCCGGGTTTCGAGGATCCCAACCACCCCGATCATGTCTATAAACTTGATAAGGCGCTCTATGGACTTAACAAGCTCCACGTGCGTGGTATGAGCACCTTAAAGAGTTTCTAGTAGATCGCGGGTTTAATGTTGGTTTAATCGATCCCACCCTCTTTACCAAGACGGTTGGAGGTGACTTGTTCATATGCCAACTCTATGTGGATGACATCATTTTTGGGTCTACTAACACTTTGTTCAATGAGGAGTTTTGCAAGCTTATGACCGATAGGTTTGAAATGTCTATGATGGGAGAGTTGGAGTTCTTCCTTGGCTTTGAAGTGAATCAATATTATGAAGGGACTTTCATCAAAAAAGCCAAATACACTCAAGACATGCTCAAGAGATTTAATATGAATGATGCCAACCTATGAAGACTCCTATGTCCACGACCACCGACTTAAAACCCGACCCTAACGGGAAAGAGGTAGATCAAAAGGTATACCGCTCCATGATTGGCTCTTTGCTCTACCTTTGTGCATCTAGACCCGATATTATGTATAGCGTAGGTAAATGTGCAAGGTTTCAAGCCTCTCCAAGGCAAAGTCATTTGGAAGGCGTGAAACGAATCTTTCGATATCTAGTTCCCCAAACTTCGGTCTTTGGTACCCCAAGGGTTCAAGCTTCCAACTCATTGGATACTCGGATGCGGATTATGCGGGAGAGAAGACGGATAGGAAGTCCACATCCGGGGGTTGCCAATTTCTTGGCCGCTCCTTGGTATGTTGGTCTTCTAAGAAACAAAATTGCATTGCTCTCTCCACCACCGAGGCCGAGTATATCTCCGCGGCGAGTTGTTGTGCCCAATTTCTATGGATGAGGCAAACCTTGAAGGACTATGGTATTCATTTTGACAAGGTGCCTCTTCTTTGTGACAATGAGAGTGCTATCAAGATCGCCTACAACCCGGTTCTTCACTCCAAGACGAAGCACATTGAGATCCGTCATCATTTCATTCGGGATCATGTTGATAAAGGTGATATTGATTTCTCATATGTCTCCACAACGGATCAACTTGCCGATATCTTCACGAATGCCCTTGATGAACCAAGATTTCGAGCTTTGAGGAATGAACTAAATGTCATCGACTCTTCCAACTTCACTTGAAACCTTGCATATCTACCTTCATTATACATGCTATCAAGTTTAGGTGTAGGCATGGAAATAGGGGGAGCGCTACTCAACTCATGAGTATGCACTCCTTTTATTATGCGAAAATCAATTAATCATTGCATATCTAGTCAATTTGTGACTCATTGTGCTTAATTGTGAGTAGTAATTTTGGACCCAAGATATATCTTCGCGGTGCCAAGTTACACACTCAAACATGGTGGCTTCGGCCACCGACCTTTAGAGTGTTTTGAATCTTTCACGCGTATCATATCTTCGTCTTGACAACTCGTACGAGTTCGGTTTTCACCTTTTTATGCTTCTTGCGAACTCCTCCGAGTAATGTCTCTCGTATATCAGTGACGATTTTCCAACCCAAGCCCCCCTTTGCCCAAAACATTGATTCTATCTTAATGCTCGTGTTTTTACAATCGTGGCGCGCGAAAAATTGGCTGGGTGGAGGCTCCGGTGAAACCACCCGAGGCTCCGCTGGCCCATAGTGGTTCAGCAGGCCTAAACTTAGCAGTTTTGTGGACAAGGGGCGGAGGCTCCGGTGCGAACCACCGGAGGCTCCGGTGGCAGTTTTTGTGGATAAGGGCTAGGGCGTGCGGGGGTAAGTGAGATCCAATCTCATTTTCCCCCACCCGCCCTCATCTTCCTCCTCACGAACCGCCGCCGCCCCCAAGCTTTTCGCCGCCGGATTAGGGAGCTCCACCGCGGGGAGACCTCCTCCTTGCCTTGGGACGCCCCGGGAACCTTCCTCTCCTTCCTTTTTCACCATGGACGACGCGGGTATGTGCTCTCTCTCTCTCTCTCTCTCTCTCATCTAGTTGATGGATGGGATGCATAGGAGTTCATGTTCTTGCTCTCTAGACTTGTGGATTTGGAGTTTTAGGAGTGCAATCTCTCGAGTACAAACCCTAGCAACCTAGATAATACGTGTTAGGCTTGAATCGTTGCGGTTGTAGGGAAGATCCGTTTGCCCTAACCCTACATTATTCAACCCTAACACCATGTGTATCTTGGTTTCTTGGATTTGTGCGTGCTTTATCAACTCGAGCACTACTCTTTCTTCATGATCTTCTTGCTTTCTCCTCTTAGATGCTTCCGGTTCGAAGGGAAAGGGGAAACGTTACAAGACCACCGGCCGCCGCAAGACCCCACAAGTGGATGAGATTGAAGCGGAACTTGACAGCTCTCAAGGCAAGCGCAAGCGATACCCGGCTCCCGAGAAGACACTGCCCAAGAAGAACACCACACCAACAGCCTCCAAGATGTCCGACACCTAATGCTTCTAACTCATCAACACCGGATGGCCGACACTCCTCGCAAGCTTTATGTGCTTGACTATATTTGGAATGAGCTGTGGCACGCCATAGTCAACCGCAAGAATGCTTGCTTTGGACCGTTCATCATGAAGATCATCTTACACGTGTGGAATGAAAAGTTTCCGGATGAACCATTTGATGATGAGCATTGGATCTCTCACACGGAAAAGAGACTCCTCATCAAGGATCACACGGAACCCATTGTGCATTCCACTCCCGCCGTTCGCAAGCACAAGGCTAGTCCTCGCATCATTGTTGATGAGGAAGAAGAAGAGGGCGGTCCATCTCAACCTCCTCCCTCTAGCAATGCTTTTAAATGGATGGCAAGAGCTCTCAAGAAAGTGTTTCGTTTGAACAAGAAGATCGAGCAACATCAATGGGAAGCTCATTATGATAGGGAGCTCAAGAACCGCAACAAAGCTCAAGCCTCTCGTCAACGTCTTCGTGAGGAAGGCCTCTCCGTTGACTCCCCGGTTCTTGATAGCATCACGGATTGGGACAAATGGCAAGCAAAGGACTCCAAGGTCAAGCTCATTGAGTGGTCCGAGGAAGAAGGAGACGAAGCTACTAGCTCTCACCGCCGTGTCCCCTCTCCGGACCCGGAAGCCTCCTCCGAGTGATCTTCGGGGCGTTAGCGTCTTGATCTCCCTTTTTTGGTATCTTGATGCCAAAGGGGGAGAGATATATATTAGGAACGGGCATTTGCATGGGTCTCCCTCAAGCTTCTTCGATTTGCATCTTTTATTTGCTTGAGGGAGTTTGGTTTCTTATTTGATCATTTGGAACTTCGATTTGTTTACATTATTCCTATCTATCGTGAACCTCGTTATATTATGCTTGTGTGAACCTCGTATCATATTATTTATGTGTTATGTGTGTTATGTGATATCGTTGTCATATTATATTACTCTTATATATCATGCCTAGATGTTCTCAATATGAAAGGAGCATACCTTTAGGGTGAGCTCCGTTCATATGGTGTCTTTAATCATGCAAATAGTTATGTTGTCATCAATTACCAAAAAGGGGCAGAATGAAAGATCATCGTCCATTTTGGTAATTATATGAGAACATATCTATTTGATCTAATGTTTGTTCGATAGATGAAAATGCCCAGGTTAAATCAGGTTCACTAACTATATGGGGCGAGTGTTCCTTTTATATGAAAAGAGCAAGGATAAAGAAATCTAGGAAGCCACTTTGCGCAGGAGCGGAGGCTCCGGTGAATCCACCGGAGGCTCCGCCCAGGCTCCGGTGGGGGTCCGATGTGGGCTCCGCCCAAATCACTCTCTGGAGCAAACGAGCGGATCCTCGAGCTGAACTTCCGGTGGAGCTCCGGTGGGCGGAACCTCCGCTACATCCACCGGAGGCTCCGCCACCCTCCAATGCTGGGCCTGCACACACATGGGGTCAGGTGCGACTCCGGTGGAGGCTCCGCCCAAATGCTGTTCTGTTGGATAAGAGCGGAGGCTCCACCGGAGCCTCCGGTGCACATCCGATGGCCTCGCCTGGCCCCAGTGCAAATGGGCTCCGGTGCACATCCGGTGGGGGCTCCGCCTAAACACCGTTCTGTTGCATAAGAGCGGAGGTTCCACCGGACCCTCCGGTGGGCGGAACCTCCGCTGCGGCCACCGGAGCCTCCGCTCCGTTGCTCAACAAAGGTGATCTGGTGCGCTACGCCAGCGCGCAACAGAGTGAAGCCCACCGGAGCCTCCCGTGAAACCACCAGAGCCTCCGGTGCTCCTGGACTGCAATGGCCCTTAAATGAAAGGGGTATAAATACCCCTTCCCCTACCTCTTAAATGCCAAGCTTTCCCCCATTCTCTCTCCTAGCCATTAATGAAAGCTTCATCCACCTAGATCTCCTACACCGTCCACCCAATCACTCCCATACTTGGTGGAGAACTAGAGGAGGCCTAGATCCACACTTCCACCAAAGGAATCTCAAATCCATCCACCACAACCTAGTAGATCTAGAATCCTACTTGAGGCCTAGAAACCTTAGTAGATCTCGTGCTTGTAGTTTCCACCTTGTTGCAAGAAGCTACGGATTGCTTGAGAGTCTCCATCCATCTTGTGGAGTGACCTCGAGTCCTTGTAAAGGTTTGGTCAACGCCTTCAAGTCGACCTCATAGTGGAAACGAGAATCTCGCTCACCGGAGAAGCTCAAGGAGAACAAGGTGTGCACAACCGTGCTATTGAGGAGCGCCTAGGTGGCTCCCCACCTCTCCAACGTAGACGCACTTCTCTTTGAGAAGGAACTACGGGAATCATATCCTTGTCTCCTTGTTTACACTTGTTGTTTGCTTTACTACCTTACGTTTACTTCCGTTGCGCATATTACTTTGTCCACATAGGTTGCTCACCTAGTTGCACATCTAGAGAACCTTATATTATCTTGCTTAGCCCCACTAAAAGGAAAAGAAAAGAAATATTGGTAGTCAACCTATTCACCCCTCCTCTAGTTGACCATAGTGCACTTTCAACTCGTTCTTCACAAGCCTGTTCAGTATCATTCTTCAGTGTATATCTAGAAGTTCAACTGTAATTCTGAGATATTTGATCTTTGTTGGAACCTTTATAATGGATGATTTGTTTGATATTCTTCTTAACCCTGGGTGCTTTTTAGTTTGTTTGAATTCCAATCTATGTGCCATATAGAGAGGACACACCATCTATTCTTAATCTGAAACATGAAGCAGTAAATAATGTATGAGTGGCATCTTGCTAGAACCAATGTACATGGCCAAACCTGCAAACTTGTTTTCTATGATTCCAAGCAAATGCAATAAACATATATTCAGTTAGTTGTACTTTTCTTCTCTCACGGTTCCCTTTCTTTTGTAGTATTTAGTTTCAGTTAGATTCATAACCCCTTTCGACATGTAATTTAAATACCATTAGTGGATTCACCTTCTGGCAACTAACGTAAAGAAACATTTTTAGCTACAAAAGTTGAATGCGCTTTCAAGTGCTCGTCTAAATGAAGTAGCCTACTAATTATTTTGCAAGCTAGAGTTTCATTGAGTCTTACAGGATTATCCCTCTATTTCCGATTGAAAGTTATGTGGCTTACAACTTGCTTTAAGTGCATTACTGTACATCTAGCAACTTAAAATTAGTAGAATAGTAGCCTATGTCTCAAGCCACATTACACTGTAAATGTCTGTTACTATAACCATAGTACTCTTGGACCAAAAACTGTCCATGCATTTTTGAACAAGAGATTAGTTGTGATCACCTATTTTACTTGCTCTGTTACTCTACGTTTGAATTAACTCTGCTCCTTTCACTACACATATCCCCGAGTACTACCTTATTTTCTTTCTATTTTGACCAGCTGTTGCTAAGGGTTGAGCCAGAGATTCAAAATCTACCAGGTGATGCTCTTCGAACTCTCCAGACCCTCGATGCAATCAAATCCAATATGAAAAAGGAATTCCACATGCATTTTTAAAGCTCCCAAGAATCTTCCACATGGAGGACACAACAAGCATCATGGACGTGGTGATGTATTCACACCTAAGCAACCAATTCGCATTCAAGTCCTGTGAAAGGCTCACTGGATGATAGGAATATATGGAGGATTGGATGGTGAGGCCCATCTCAGACATTGCAGTGGCATGGCTTTCAAATCTTCTAATATGTTTTTCAGCTTGGCTGTGTGAAACCCTTCGACTTAAACATGCATATGTAGATGCTGGTAGGGCCCAAAGGATGCTTCCTGGATGGCACTTGTTGGTTTCTTTACAATGCTCGTGGTGGTCCGACAACGGATCCTTCAGTTCTCAATTCTTGCTTCCAAGAAGCTTCTGGCAGCTGATGTGCGGTACATGGTGTTTGCTAATAGCAAAGGATATGATGTCTTGAGCTCTCCATCTCTACTGATGCGGTGTGATAAATTGTCAACTTCCAAACAAATCTTCAGTATAGGTGTTACATATGTTGTACGGAGTACAATAATTCATACAAGAATATTCAGTATAGGTGTTAAATATGTTGTATATAGCAAGTTATGTATGCATAAGTTGATCTGTAAAACCCTAACAAGGTTTACTATATGAAAGCTATTACTCAAGCCAATTAAAATTGTCTCCACGACGATGAATTATAGTTGTTTATTGAATTGCATTTCACATGAAAGATTTACATGTGCGAAAAGAAAAACCTGTACCCGTGGCAATGCACGGGTATACAACTAGTTTTGATATTTTCCAAGTATTGGAGGTATGACAACGGCCTATGAACCACCAGATGGTAATGTAGCCGGCATCGTTGTACTTTTGTTGCTAGCGGCAAGCCAAACGATCCCTGCGCCAAACAAATTCACAAGGTGAATTGGATGCCGAAGAACTTATTAGAAATAAAGAGACGAACGACAAAGATACCTGAGGGCATCTCCAGCCGTTGCGCTCCCCCAGGGCCTAAAACGCCGCCGTTTTGGGGCCGTCGCGGCGCCAAACGGCGCTAACATGGAACCGGGGGGGGGGGGGGGGCAGGCTTCCCAAACGCCCCCCGAGCCCAACTTTCGGCCCAAAAAAACTCGAGATCTGAAACTCGGCGCATTTTATTGAT
This sequence comes from Alopecurus myosuroides, assembly GCA_028641055.1. Classification (NCBI taxonomy): domain Eukaryota; kingdom Viridiplantae; phylum Streptophyta; class Magnoliopsida; order Poales; family Poaceae; genus Alopecurus; species Alopecurus myosuroides. The sequence goes on from JAPCYS010002135.1 coordinate 59,732, forward strand.
TCACGCAAAGTTCATACATTTTCGACGCAAATTTAAACTAAAAAACGCAAATTTAAACTAAAACAACCTAAACTACTTCAGTTCTAGGCGCGCAGCGATGGCCTGGCTGTAGTCGACGTCGTCACCGTCGTCGTCGTCCGGGCCGTCGCCGTCGCGCCTGCTCGTTCCCTGGCCGGGGTCGCCGCAGCCAGTGTTGCTCGGCCCCGCGCCGGAGTCGCCCCATCTGCTCAATGTGAGGGCTCGCAGGACCTTGGCTTTTTCGTCGGAGTCGGGGTCGAGCACGACGTAGGGGACCTCCCTCGTCTGCGGAGGGAGAGGAATACGGCGGCGGGCCGCGTTGGCGGAAGCCTCTTGCTCGCGCGCCGCCTTGCGCTGCTCGGCCTCAGCGAGCAGGCGGCGCTGGAGCTCCAGCTCCTCGGCGGTGCTGTCGCGCAGGCTCCAGTCCACGGCGACGTCGTCGGCGACGGGCTGGAGCGTGTTGTGCGACAGCTCCTCGGCGAACTTGAGGTCGGGCCACTCCTCTTCGTCCTCGTCCTCGTCCGCCCCCGTCTTCGGGTGGACGGTACGCTCGAAGCCGGCGTCCTGCCGCTGGCGTGGCTCGCCGATGCGCAGGGCGCCGCCGCCGCGCCTGGGGACTAGCGCGCCGGAGTTTAGAAGGGGAGGGGTGAACGACATGGACTGCGCGCTGGAGGAGGACGACGTTGCCGACGACGAGCCGCCGCCCATCCGCCACGCATTCCACGAGGGGTTCTAGCGGGGCGGCATCTCCAGCCGGGGCTCGTTGCCGGTGTTGATGTAATCCAGCACCCACTCGAGAGTGCGGTGCTGGCCTCCCCACCAGCGCTCGCGCCCATGGCTGTTGGCGCGGCCCTCGACGGGGCCGTTGTTGCCCTGGGCGGCGAGGTCGGCGTCGCGGCGGCGCTGGAGCTCTTGCCACCAAAAGGTGTCCTGGCCATGCGGCCTCGTCCGCCGGCAGGCCTTGGCGCACCTCGTCGATGGCCTGCCGGAACTCCGCGTCCGTTGAAGGGATCGGGGGCACGGGGCACCCCGCCCACGCTGAGGGTCCAGCGAGGCTGGCCTCCGCCGGAGCTCGGGAGGCGCATGTCCGGCGGGCACGGGTAGCCCGCCCGGTACAGCGCCCACGCCTCGTTCCGACGAAGGTGGCGGCGGCGTCGTCGTCGTAGTTGGCCATCTGCGTGGAGGAAGGAGAGAGCATGGGGGATAGAGGAGAGCGCCGAGCAAGAAGGGCGAGGGAGCAGCGAGGTGGAAGAATGGGGCGGGCGGCGAGCGGCGGGGGGCTTTTGTAGCGTGCCGGGCATTTACTGCGCGCGCGTCCCCTCGCTGCCGCCCGCCACGCCATTATGCCGGCAGCCTTTGAACGGGCGCATGCACTGGGCGGCCGCCACGCCATAAACGCCGGCAGCCTTTGACCGACGCGGGAGCCGAGAAGATGATCACGGGGGGTTTCTGTTCCCGCGTTTTTCGCCGCGTCACTGACAGAGGTGGCCCGCGCGGGCTGCAGCGCAGCTTCGCCCCCCAAGCCGAACCCAGCGGGCTGGGTTTGGCCTGGGTGCCGCGGCGCGAAGTAGCGCCGTTTTGGCGCTATTCGGGCTTCTGGGGGGCCGACTGGTGCGGAAACGGCGCTATTCGCCGCTTCCGGCGCTAAAAAGGCCGCCTGGGGGCTCTGGGAAGGGCGACTGAAGATGCCCTGAAGTGCAGCATATGGTACTCCGGTTGTCATTGTCTGATTCATGTCGCCACTACTTTTTTTATGGTCATTTTTCCTTTTTGATGGTCAATGTCGCCACTACTCATGCCCAAGTTCATGATCCCTGGGACAAACAGTCCAAAAACTGATTTGGATGTCAAAGTATTTATTAGAAATAGAGAGATGAGAAACAAACTTACCTCATATATTCCATAAGGCAGTGGAGTTGTCGTGCTTGTATATGTTGCCAGAACTAGTGCCCAAGATTCCACGTTGGATGATTTTTCTTTTTGCGCTGGATCTTTTATTTCTTAAATTCGTGGAGCGAGCCTGAAATGAATACTAAATTAGTAAACTTGAAGAATGTAGAGATTTTCAACAAAATCAAATATTGGCAGCAATATCTCTGGTTCAGCTTTCCTCTTCTCCTTTTGGAGGTAATGGACATATTTGCAGGCAGTACAACTGGTAATGGACATATTTGTTGCCAGAACTGGAAAAGAATAAAGAGGAATGATGTAGTATCTGATGATTGAGCAGCTGGTGCTGATTGATTTGGTAGTGACCAAATCAACTGCATACAAACAAGCAATTTGGTTCGTTTCCATATATTCGACAAAATGCAACGATGTGTTCTTCAAATGACAAAGGTTGCCGCCATGTCCGACGCCTCGCCGTCGCCCTATCGGTCGTGCCTGTTCCGTCGTCCCCTGCGCATCGATCCTCACGGACTGCGACGTGCTCCTACGGGCGCTGGAAAGGTCCATCGAGCTCGCGGCCGGGTTGGGCCATCCTCAAGGCCTAGTGAATACTGAATTACTGATACAGCTTCCTTCAGTGGTGCGTCCCCGCGCGTAGTCTGGCTGCTGGTGGCTGAGTTTCATCGCCGGTCTGGGAGAGCTTCGAGCAGGTGCTCCGTCCTCGGTGCCCTCGACCTGGAGGACGCTGGCGATGCGGCGGTGGAGAAGACCATGGACTCGATCGTGTTTCGTCTTTCGTTCCAGGGTCTGCAATGTAATTTTCCGGTCCTTCCTTCGAATGTTAGGGTCCTTAGTGCAAGATTTGTCAAGGACTGGAATGTAATTTGTACCCACCCCTTTAAGTAACACGCAGCTCTGGGGTCTTTGACCCCTCTCTTTGTTCAAAAAAAGATACAGCTTCCTTCCGTCAGACGGTCGGAGACAGATGTGCACGCGGGAGTTTACTCAACAATAAAATACTACTCGGACCCCAGTAAAGCACCGCCCTGCCATGTCCGCCCCAGGTGTGGCGGTTTCGGTGCTCCGTGATTTTCGGGCGACCAGTTAGGCGATTTCGCAGGCGATCAGATCTGATCGTCGTCCTCCTCGGTCTCCGTGATCTTGCATCAGTCCATCCCCGATCCAACCTTGGTGCGCTCCTGTGTTTAGCACCAGTTTTCCACGACTTTCTCCCCAAACCCACCACCATAAGCCTTCTGCTTCCGTTCCCCCAGGGCGAGCAGTCGTATAACCACGAACCTGGGCTACGCCCTGATCCGTATGACTTCCTGCGGATTGGGAGGCAGCGGGATGGAGAAGGTGGAAGGATTGATGAAGAACCTGAATTTGACATCGGAGGAAAATCGAGGGTTGAGGATTGGGGGCTTGGAGGAAAGGGTGTCGCAGGAGAGGGAGGTCCAAGCGCTAGGCAAGGTGCTGTCGGAAAAACCACCGTACTTGGAAGGGATGATCACGGCGCTGGGCCGCATCTGGTGCCCACTGAAAGGAATACGGTGTAAGGAGCTGGGAGACAATGTTTTCCTGTTTACCTTCCTACAGGCCTCGGGGAAGAACAAAGCCCTCAATGAGGGTCCTTGGATGGCGGGGAAAGATCTACTGATCATGCAAGATTTTGATCCTTTGAAGGCCCTCGAGGAATATGAGTTCAACAAGGTCCCGATTTGGGTTAGGGTTTTCAAACTACCGCTGGGAGAGATGAAAAAGGAGACGGGTGAGCAAATAGGGGAGGTGCTGGGGGATTTCGTGGAAGTGGAGATAGATGAAGATGGAAGGGCGATAGGAGAATATTTGCGGGTGCGTGTTCGTCTGGATATTAGGAAGCCGCTGATGAGAGGCATTACAGTTCATGTTGGAGAGAAGATGCTAGCTAAGTGGTGTCCGTTTGAGTACGAGTTCTTGCCAGACTTCTGCTTCACCTGTGGCGTCATAGGACATGTAGACAAAATGTGCTCGATCAAACTAAAGAAGGGAGAACAACAGCAGTTTGGAAAGTGGCTCCGAGCTGAAATTCCTCGTAGGGGGCAAGAAGGGCCCAGGTAGATGAATGAAAGGAGCCAAGTCTGCAATTCAGCATATTGGCAATGCGGGTCTGTTCCTCCCAGTGTTGTCCCAGTACAAACACTTCAGATTTATGGAAATTGATCCGTAGCCCCGACATGTCTTCAAAGCAAAGGAGGAGGAATTTCAGGTTGGCAATCTCCAGATCGTTGTTTTGGAGCAGAATGATTGTGTCATCTGCGTATTGCAGATGCGAAATGCCCCCCGGCACTAGATGGGGGACCACCCCATGGATGTGCCCAGCAGCACAGGCCGCAGAAAGGATGGCCGAGAGGGCCTCAGCGATGAAATTGAACAGCAAAGGCGAGAGGGGGTCCCCTTGACGCACCCCTCGCTTGTTGCGGAAGAAGGGGCCAATCTGCCCGTTGATCGAGATGGCCGTTTGGCCACCTGAGATCAGCTGATCGATTCTATGGATAAATCCTGCGTCGAACCCCATCGAGCTCGCGGCCGGGTTGGGCCATCCTCAAGGCCTAGTGAATACTGAATTACTGATACAGCTTCCTTCCGTCAGACGGTCGGAGACAGATGTGCACGCGGGAGTTTACTCAACAATAAAATACTACTCCTGGCATAAAATAAAAGAAAACAAAAATATGGCTCCTGTCCGGTTTCCTCCCCCTCTCGGTATGTTTGGATTCGGTTAGGATTAGGCTTCCCCTCCGCCTCGGCGCCGACGCGATCCCCTCCGGCCTCCCCTCTGATTTCAAGCTGGAATTCAGATTTTGTTCTCTTGCGTCCTGTGAATAGATAGAGCAAGCCCTCTCATGCCGGCATCGTCGCATCATGGGGCTGCTGGCACTCAATCGGCTCACGTCCATGCGCCGGGATCGGCGTCGCCGGCCAATTCAAGGCCGTAGTAAGCCACCACCTCTTAGCTCCCTCGCCCGCTCTGTTTATTCATCTCTGCATGTCCTGACATCTACAACCTGTGCCTCTTGCCATCGATCTGTAGCCCCAAATTTTTATTTTTGTTTTGGGATGAAGTTGTAACCTGTTCCATGGTCTCATGAACACAACTCCGTGGTTGATCTCTACATGTTTCTTGTCGAGGAAAAAAAAAACTTTTTTGTATACAGTTTATCTTTTTTCCTGAAGAAGAACAGATTTATTTTGTTTCTTTGTTCCGTCATGGGAGCAAAACAACACTGAACATGGCATGCTTCCTAGAATTTTTTTGTTCTGATGGGCTCGCAATTGCAACCTTATGGTTACTTGAAATTTTATGGCTTGTACTGAAACAACTCTGGAGTTCTTGGGCAGAGCTTGGTCAATAATCGGGTGTGTCTGTGTTGTACTCGCTGTTTTCTTTCATCAGTATCTCTGTCCTTCTAACCAATGCATTATGTACCGCAGAAGGACGGGTGACTTCAGCTGGTAAAAGAAACGACTCACCCAGCCGACAAGATGACAATTCTGGGAGTGATGAAAAAATGAGATGTCCAGGACCAAGCCTACCAGAGGTTAGCAATTAGATACTGAGAACATACAACTTATATTGCAAGTAAAATATCACTGTGATCGTTCTAGCTGCGGAAATCGGTGGATCAATGCTTGCTCAATAGAACTATCGTCTGCTAAAGAGTTGACTTTCTGTAGCTATCCCCTTGGTAGTGGCTTGTACTCATTCCCCTGCGATTGCGGCCAGTATCCAGTGTCTCTCTTAGTTTGTACTCCTCCCCCTGCGATTGTGATCACTATCCAGTGTCTCTCCTAGTGTAGGCTTGTACTCCTTCCCCTGCGATTGTGGTTGGTATCTAGTGCCTCTTAGTGTAGTGCACACAAGTGAGCAAGCTAAATGGGGGCGTGCCATATGAGAATGTGAGCATGTTATTTGGCAAATTTGGAAGTCGACCAAAGTAGGGCAAATTTGAAAGGAATATTCTGAGTAGTTGTGTAGGGTGGAACTCTATCTTCTCTGTCCAATCTGTTATCCCTTCATCGTAGTTACCTATGAACAGAAGGAGCTCTGCTTTTTTTCATTGAAAGAAGGGGGATAGCAACACATTTATGTAGATTGTAGTGCTCAATGGGATAACGACACATTTATTCAGATTTTCCCTACAATGTAGCTGCTAAAGCTGTTGGATTCTTGTGCATGCTCTCGCAGACATTTAATGTTCAGATATAACTACCCTATTGTTAGTGTTTACTCGGCATGGTCCTATTTTTTTTTTCCTTTTCCAGAGTGCGTTAACCATTCGCCTTTACAGCTGAACTTTTCTCCAATGTTTATGCATGCAGGACATCTGGTGCCATATACATTCTCTAATGCGACTACGAGATGCTGCACGTGTTGCCTGCGTGTCTCGTTCATTTCGTCATTCATGGAAATATTATCCCAATCTCATCATAACTAGGGAATCATTGGGTTTGAAAGGCAGGAAATACAGAAGGTCATTTAAAGTATCTAGTGGTCTTGCAAGAGAAACCGACCACATTCTGAAAAACCACTCAGGCATTGGCGTGAAAGCACTTGAGCTTCAAATAGCTGAATTTCCTAAGTTCAGCACCTCCTGTGATCTTTCTCGTTGGCTTCGTATTGCTGTTAGACCAGGGATTGAAAAGCTAGACCTAAGGCTGGAGCTGCACTCATTTGATGCAGCTCTGTACAACTTTCCATGTTCACTTTTACTTGATGGGAGTGGCAAGTTGATTCGGGACCTTCGTCTCAGCAACTGTGCCTTCCATCCCACGGCTGGGCTTGGCTGTTTAACAAGCCTGACTAGTCTGAAATTGAGTGATGTGCGTATTACGGGGGATGAATTAGGGTACCTTCTTTCTGGTTCAGTTGCATTGGAGAAACTGGAACTCATGTATTGTCTTGAGTTAATTTCCCTCAAGATACCTAGCCTGCTGCAGAGACTTGGCCACGTGATTGTTTTTGACTGCGATGTACAAGTGATAGAGAGCAAAGCCCCTAATCTCTACAGTTTTAGTTATACAGGTGATATGGTACGACTATCACTTGGTGATTCATTGCGAGACTTTGAAATTTCTTCGTCACGCTGGGACTCTGTTAATTATGCTTGTGAAAATCTTCCGTGCATGCTGCCAAATCTTGAATCTCTTTACATATCTTCACATCATGTGGTATACACTCTGAAACGTCAGATTAACAGAATTATGCAGCAAATAGTACTGACCTGCATTTTTATTGAATAATTAATTAATCTGAAGCATTTCTGTGCAGAGGGAAACACCAGTGGTGCCTGAAAAATTCGTCCACCTCCAGCTACTGCGTATTGGGCATTTCCCCCCAAACTATGATTACTTCTCTCTGGTTTCTTTGCTTGACGCATGTCCTTCCTTGAAGACTTTCGTATTGTATGTAAGTAATGTTCATCTAACCGAAATGGTGGAGAATAATTAGTTTACCTTGTATTTTATTGACATTGACATCCATCTCATGCAGGTAGAGCCGGATCTGGTGGAGCAAGAATCAGTTTTAGGAGATTCTTCTCATGATCTAAGGCAGATGCCAGGACACTTGCATGGGAACCTCAAGGATGTGCAGATCATTGGGTTCTGTTCTGCGAGGAGCATAGTTGAGCTGACATGCCATATTCTTGAGAATGCAAAGTCGCTCGAGTGCCTTACACTGAGCACCTTCTACAACTGTGAAATTTGGTGTTCCGACGGAAAGGGTAAATGCCCCCCCCTTAGTAGGGATAAGATCATGGAAGCCCATAAAACGCTATTGGTCGTGCAGAGATGCATTGTGGGGAATGTTCCCTCTTCTGTCGAGTTAAAAGTTGTGGAGCCTTGCAGCAAGTGCAATGCTCTTAAAATTTAGGGCCTGCTTGGCTTGGCTCACTCCTCTTAGAATCTCATGGAGCCAGCTGCATGTTTGGAGTTGTAATTTTCCTTTCCTTGGCCATTTTTATGTAATTCTACATGGGCACGAATAACCTTGGTTAGCGACCGTCCTGTCCCGTCCTATAGCTCGCCTCGCCGCCACACATGGAAAGTAATAGGGACCAAAACTATATGTTGTAGAGTCTAGAGTGTGCATGTGCATATCTAAAGCGTACTTTTCTATTATAAAAGTTGGACTAGAATATTTGATAGAGTGGCTATGCCTCAGTTTATTTAGCGCACACACGCGTGTAAGTTATACTTCCCATGTTGAAAAGGTGGATATGCCGAAGAGTGGCAACTCGAAACCATAGGATTGACAAGTTCAAAAAACACCAAACTGTTGCTTGATTGCAAAAATATATCGGTCTTCTTGTAAGCCGCTCAAGATTTGAGTTGTGATTCGACTAGGAGTATCGTAGTGACACATTACGGTTGCATTCAGGGCTAAAACTACACACACTACCAAATTCGTGCGATCCGGAACGTTTTGAGCGGAACGTTTCGATAACGTCGAGCGTTTCTGTCGCGAATGGCTGAAAAGTGGAGTTTGCTCTCGACGTATTGGTTTGGTTCGTCGCAGGCTGGTTTTGCCCGACTTTTTTGCTAGTTTTACGTCGCTGATTTTTGTCTCCGGCCCACTAGCCCACTAAGAGTCTAGTTGCCTTCGACGAAACTTGCCTGGTCACGTAGAACGTCGCGAATTTTTCTTGGGGCCACACATCCCGTGCTGTTTGACTGGTTTGACTGGCTACGACCACGCCCTTGGTGCCTGGCCCCACCTCAGGCCGTGTGCACCGTTTGTAGCCGTTTGTACCGTGGGACTCAATTTAGCCGTTGACACGGCTGCACTTACCGATTAAATAACTCGACCACACCACAGCAAAGCCACTGCCGTAAATCCTCCACCGCCGCTGCCGTAAATCCTCCGCCGTTACCACACCGCTGCCGCTGACGAGGGCGCGCAGCTAAATTTCCCTCTCATCTTTCTCCCTTGGCGATTCTAGGGTTCTTCCCTGTCTCACATGGCGCGCAGGGAAAGCATGGCCACTAGCGGCGAGAGTTCGTGCTCGTCGCACGAAGGGGGGTTTCCTCCTCGCCGCCGCAAACCTATTCCATAACATGTTTTTTACCATACCATGTGTGATATGGAGTGTGGAAAGTGTCTTAGATGACCAAGATTTCCTCATTCTCTTTGTTAGGGCTTCATCGGCGTCGGGTTCTCTCTGGCGGGTTCCAGGACTACTTAGAGCCGAAACTCCCGGATCTGGCGGAACGGGGGAAATCTTGGCAAGAGGTGGCCCCTACCATTGAATTTGGTGTTCCTTGGACCTAACCTAACACAACTAAGCAATCGGTTCAACTTTGATACCCCCTTGCGGCTCATGTACGCGGAGAGGCTAGAACGGCGGTTCCGTCTTTTTCCTCAACGGGGCTAGGGTTTCCCCGGAGAGGGACTCCGGAGAGTATGAATGCCACCACAGCAATTGGTATGCCATACCATATTTGTTAGAGTGTGGAATGGTTTTTGTATGCCAAACATTCCCTCACTCTGTGTGTTAGGGCTTCACCGGCGTCGGATTCTCTATAGCGGGTTCCACGACTACTTAGAGCCGAAAACTCCCGAATCTGACAGAAGGGGGAAATCTTGCCAAGAGGTTGTCCCTACCATTGACTTGGGTGTTCCTTGGGACTAATATAACACAACCAAGCAATCGGTTCCACCTTGCTACCCCCTTCCGGCTCACGTAGAGGGGCCAGAACGGCAGTTCCGTCTTTTTCCCCACTGGGCTAGGGTTTGTCCAGAGAGAGGCTTCGGATCGTCTGAATGCCACCAAATCCGATCCCATGGTATGCCATACAATGTGTGTGTGTCATGGGTCTTGGATTCCCAGTATTCCCTCTATCTGCGTGTTAGGGCTTCACCGGCGTCGGATTCTCTCTAGCGGGTTCCACGACTACTTAGAGCACGAAACTCCCGGATATGACAGAACGGGGGAAATCTTGCCAAGAGGTTGGCCCTACAATTGACTTGGGTGTTCGTTGGGCCTAATATAACACAACAAAGCAATTGGTTCCACCGTGCTACCTGCTTCCGTCTCACGTGGAGGGGTCAGAACGGCAGTTCCGTCTTTTTCCCCCAAGGGGCTAATTAAGGTTTCTCCGAAGAGGGGCTCTGGAGCGCGCGTCTGAATGCCACCACAACACATGGTATTCCATACAATGTGTGTTTACATACCATGTGTGATATAGAGTGTGTCAAGTGTCTTGGATGAACAAGATTCCCTCACTCTCTTTGTTAGGGCTTCATCGGCGTCGGGTTCTCTCTGGCGGGTTCGAGGACTACTTAGAGCTGAAACTCCCGAATCTGGCGGAACAGGGGAAATCTTGCCAAGAGGTGGACCCTACCATTGTCTTTGGACCTAACCTAACACAACCAAGCAATCCGTTCCACTTTTCTACACGGCTCATGTACGCGGAGAGGCCAGAACGGCGGTAACGTCTTTTTTCCCCAACGGGGCTAGGGTTTCCCAGAGAGGGACTCCAGAGCGTATGAATGCCACAACAGAACATGGTATGCCATACCATATGTGTTAGAGTGTGACATGGGTCTTGGATGTCAAACATTCCCTCACTCTCTGTGTTAGGGCTTCACCGGCGTCGGATTCTCTCTAGCGGGTTTTCCACGACTACTTAGAGCCCAAAACTCCCGGATCTGACAGAACGGGGGAAATATTGCCAAGAGGTTGGCCCTACAATTGACTTGGGTGTTACTTGGTCCTAATATAACACAACCATACAATTTGTTCCACCGTGCTACCCCCTTCCGTCTCACGTAGAGGGGCTAGAACGGCAGTTCCGTCTTTCCCCCAAGGGGCTATGGTTTCTCCGAAGATGGGCTTCGGAGCGTCTGAATGCTAGCACATGATATGCCATACCATGTTTGTTGCCATTCCATGTGTGATATGGAGTGTTTAAAATGTCTTGGATGACCAAGATTCCCTCATTCTCTTTGTTAGGGCTTCATCGGCGTCGGATTCTCTCTGGCGGGTTCCAGGACTACTTAGAGCCGAAACTCCCGGATCTGACGGAACAGGGGAAATCTTGCCAAGAGGTGGCCCATACCATTGACTTTGGTTTTCCTTGGACCTAACCTAACACAACAAATAAATCGGCTCCACTTTGCTACCCCGTTCCGTCTCATGTACGCGGAGAGGCTAGAACGAAAGTTCCGTCTTTTTTCCCAACGGGGCTAGGGTTTCCCCGCAGAGACACTCCGGAGCGTATGAATGCCACTAAAAAAATGGTATTCCATACCATATGTGTTAGTGTGTGGAATGGTTCTCGGATTCCAAACATTCCCTCACTCTCTGTGCTAGGGCTTCACCGGTGTCGGATTCTCTCTAGCGGGTTCCCTGGCTACTTAGAGCCAGAAACTCCCGGATCTGACAGAACGGGGGAAATCTAGCAAAGAGGTTGTCCCTACCATTGACTTTGGTGTTCCTTGGGCCTAATATAACAAAACCAAACAATTGGTTCCACCTTGCTACCCTCTTCCGGCTCACGTAGAGGGGCCAGAACGGCAGTTCCGTCTTTTCCCCCACCGGGGCTAGGGTTTGTCCAGAGAGGGGCTCCGGATCGTCTGAATGCCACCAAATTCGATCCCATGGTATGCCATACAATGTGTGTGTGTCATGTGTCTTTGATTCCCAGTATTCCCTATATCTACTTGTTAGGTCTTCATCGGCGTCAGATTCTCTTTGGTAGGCTCTAGGACTACTTAGAGCCCGAAACTCCCAAATTTTACAGATGGTGGGGAATCTTGCCAATTGGTGGGTTCTAACATTGTCTTGGATGTTCCTTGGGACTAACAGAACACAACCAAGCAATTGGTTCCACTTTTATACTCCCTTCCGGCTCAGGTACGTAGAGAGGAGAGAAAGACATTTTCATCTTTTTTCCCCATCGTGTGGCTAGGGTTTCTCCGGAGAGGGGCTCCGGAGCGTCTGAATGCCACCACAAAAAATGGTATGACTTAAAATGTGTATTATAGTGTTGCATGAGTCTTGGATGCCAAAGATTCCATCACTATTTGTGTTAGGGCTTCACGGGCGTCAGATTCTCTCTCGTGGGTTCCAGGACTATTTAGAGTCCGAAACTCCTGGATCTATCGGAACGAGAGGAATCTTGCCAAGAGGTGGGGCCTACCATTTTATTGGGTGTTCCTCAGGACTTAACTAACACAACCAAGCAATTGGTTCCACTTTTCTACCCTCTTCCGGCTCACGTAGAGGTGCCAGAACGACAGCTCCATCTTTTGCCCAACGGGGCTAGGGTTTCTCCGCACGGAGACTCCAGAACGTCTGAATGCTACCACAACACATGGTATGAGCCATACAATTCGTGTTAGCTAGAGTGTGGTATGGTTCTTGGATGCCCAAGATCCCCTCACTCTCCGTATTAGGGTTCACCGTCATCAGATTCTCTCTCTAGCGGGTTCCATGACTACATTAGAGCCCAAAACTCCCGGATCTGACGGAACGGCAGGGGGTGGGTGGGGTGAATCTTTCCAATAGGTTGGGCCCTACCATTGCTTTGGGTGTTCCTTGGGCCTAACCTAACACAACCAAGCAATTGGTTCCACTTTGGTACGCTTCCGCCTCACGTAGAGGGGCTAGAACTGCAGTTTCGTCTTCCCCCCCAACGGAGCTAGGGTTTCTCCGGAGAGGGGCTCCGGAGCGTCTGAATGCCACCAAATCACATGGTGGGACATACCATGTGTGTTAGAGTGTGGCATTAGTCTTGGAGGCCAAGATTCCCTCACTTTCTGTGTTAGGGCTTCACCGGCGTCAGATTTTCTCTAGCGGGTTCCAGGACTACTTAGAGCCCGAAACTCCCGGATCTGTCAGAACAGGGGGAATATCGCCAAGAGGTGGGATCTACCATTGTCTTGGGTGTTCCTTGGGCCTAACCTAACACAACCAAGAAATTGGTTCCACTTTTCTACCCCCTTTCGGATCACGTAGAGGGGCTAGAAGGGCAGTTCGCCTTTTTGCCCAACGGGGCTAGGGTTTGTCCGTAGAGGGGCTCCAGAGCGCCTGAATGCCACCAAATCCCATGGTATTCCATACCACGTGTGTTAGAGTGTGAAATGTGTATTGCATTCCCAAGATTCCCTCACTCTCTTTGTTACGGCTTCACCGACGTCAGATTCTCTTTGGCGGGCTCCAGAACTACTTAGAGCCCGAAAGTCCCGGATTTGTCGGAACGGGGGGAACCTCACATAATATTTGTATAGATATGATAGGGTTACATCTTGTTAGTCTTAGGCGGGATTCTGACATTCGCCAATTTTAATTACATAGTCATTTAATTACATAGTCATTTGATAACCAATTGCATAGATTGTCAATTTGTTTAAGTCACCCATCATGCATCCGACGGCCAACAATGTTTCTGTCCACTCCCGCATGAACTCGCGCGCGCAGAATTTTCGTGCCGCACCCACCCCAAATTATGGATCAAACTTTGGCGCCTCCCACACAGCGCGCGCGACGCCTCTTGCAAAATTTTGCACCTTCCTCTACTCACCCGCGACCTCTCAACGAAATCCCCCCGCCACTCTTTTTCCATTGACGAAGTTTCCCTCTTTCCTCTCTTCCAACCTCGCTGCGTAACTCTCCCACCTCACGTCCTCTCCGTGTAGCTTTCCGTCCCGCTCCCACACGTCGCCGCGTAGCTTTCTGTCCCGCTCTCCCACCTTGCCGCGTAGCTCCATCCCAGTCTAACAATCCCCCGTGTGGGTCTTCCACCTCATCGTGTAACTCGCCGGTCACCGCCCAGCTTTTCCACCTCGCCGTGCTGTTTTGCCACCTCGTCGTTCAGGTCGCCGTCTAGATCTTACACCTCGCCGCCAGATCTGCCACCTTGCCGCCAAATCTGCCACCTCGCCGCCCAAGTCGCCGTCAAGATCTGCAACCTCGCTGTCCAGCTCGCAGTTCGGCCACCTCGTCGCCAACCTCACCTTACATCTAGGTCAGCCACCGCCTAACTAACCTCGCGGGAACTTCCTCGTCGAGGTCTTCCACCTCGTCACTAACCTCAAGGCAACTATCTCGTCAAGGCCTGCAACCTTGACTCCTAGAGAGATGGTTTCAGCCATGGCAAGCAGTAAGAAAAAGCACCTAAATCCTGAGGCGATCTCGAGATAATTATTTTAGTCTGTTTGATGCTTATTCCCCGCACATTTTTTTTTATGTTTTAGTTCCTGATATCGTAAAAATTGCCTGTTATGTGCTTCTTTATGTTTGATGAGTTCCTATGGTCAAAATTTGCCTATTTTGTACATAGATGCACTCATTTTACTATGTATGTTATTAAAATTGAAATGGTAAGTAGCATGCCTTATAAAAGTGAACGGAGGGAGTAGTACAGAACAATCAACACCAGCACTATATGTCAGAACATCACTCCATGAAAGAAACCCAAGTCTTACTCTGTAGCTTTAATAGGTTCTTATAGTATCTAGTGTGATGTTTGTAGCTTATGTTGAGCTCTTGATTTATGTTAGAACCACCTGTAAAATCCATTGACGAAACACGGATCAATAATGTCCTGAGTAACCATACGCGGCTGGGTAGTATACTAGCACGTGCTCTTGCAAGCCCGGCCGTACTCTCCCCTAAAAAGAGCAAGAAGGAAAGCTCTGGATCCAAGTATGATCCTCGAGGGGAGGAAGAGTTCACTGAAGAAGCTGAACCCTTACCTTCTAGCTCAACACCCTTTCATGATAGCTCAGCAGTGAAGGTGCTACTTACTTATCTCGAGTGGGACTGGTGGCCTAATTACTGCATTTATATATATGTTGTGCTACCATCCCCATTGATATGTACATGTGAACTGTGCAGAAACTCAAAGTCAAGACGACATCCAATAGGGGGCAGATGCCTCCAGGTGGCAATTCCTTGACTGGCAAGAAGCGTCTCCGTGCTGACAAATCTGACAACACATCACCTGTTACTCCGACAAGAGATAAAATATCCCGAAGATTGCACCGGCAGTTTCCGCACCCAGAATGGGTCGAACAAGGAGTACGAGCTTGCAGAAACAGCCCACAAATCCAGTCAGGCCACCATCACCCGGGAACAAGAAGCCATCTAAGCCCCCCAAGAAGCCATCTGACAATGAAAAGACGACAGATGTCGAACACAAGCAGCCAGCTGCGGTCCAAACCATGGTGGTAGCTGTGGTGACCGAGAAGGCAACCGCCCTGTCGTGGGATAATCACGGCAGACGTTACCGGGGGTAACTTATCTTGGTTCAAGACGACACAGGCGTTTGGGAGAGGGTTTATCTCAGAGGAAAACATGATGATAATCGATCTGGTAGTCGGCAATCAAGTCGCCGAGTCTTCGATCGTAAGATAACAACTCAACTCTTGAATTACACTGGATACTCGATATTGAGCGATATTGCTAGGGGTTAGATCTCTGTAAACTAAACCTAGGGGTCGGTTTACAAAGCACCCGTACCTCCCGGGCTTGCCCTCCAAGGCGCAGCCTGAATCCTACCCGGACACCACTTACAAACCCTAGCTTTCCTTACCGCAACCCACAATCCGGGTTACGAGGCCTACAAACTTTGGGCCTTCCAGAAGTTTCGTTATCCTTAGCCGGATCCCGCGCCGCGTCCCTTGGGCCGGGTTACACCTTGGAGTTGGCCTACCTGGTTATTATCCCTCCATCAGTAGTCCCCAGAATAGCTTGGGCTTCGCGGATTCTTCCTTGAAGCTCTGGCTATTCCCTGCAGAAATATCAAACGCGCAAGTATATGAAGGCCGGGTTAAGGGGCTTTGATATATAGCTAGGCCTAACTCCATGGTGGCCATATAGTAGCCTGGCTTTTTCTCCAGATACTTCGCTTAACTTTCCCGGTCTAAGCTTTGATAAAAATGCCAAAACTCTATACTTTGCTCGATAATTGATCCTGATACCACGGAGAAGATTCCCTTCTCCTTTTCGTCCGGATCTCTTGCTCAGCACTTGAAGCATATCTCGCAAACTTCGAACAGATAGCCGTTACCCCGTAATTTCCGGGTCCCGCCCGTTGGACTGAGTTTTTCCACCCGTGCCATTATAAATAGGCCCTTAGGGGTAACCCTAACCCCAACGGCTCACTTTCCCCCATTCCTCTTCCTTCCTTCCTCCGTGCTCAAGCCCGCAGAGCGCCATTACGGAAACCTTGCGCGCATCACCGGAGCCCATCCGTCGCCGGCTGCGCTCCGCCATAGCGCGTTCCGCCCCGCCGCCAAGATCCGCCGCCAGACCTCCGACCTGCCCGCCAGGAATCGCGAAGGGACACCAGGCTTGCGCCATTTGCCTCCGCAAAGCTTCACTTCAATCTCCTCCAGTAAGTCTCTTACATCCGTTAATTTGCCCTTGCAATTTCTTGATTTCCCCTCAGATTAGATCTAAATCGACCCGCCAGTGATTTCTCGGGTCACGCCGAATTAGGTTGCTAGTATTCGTTCTAGCTCATCCAATAGATAAGATATAGACTTCAGTTAACTCTCCTACTACCTGTAATCATTAATTTCGCCACAAATCTAGAAATGGAATTTCCAATCTGTGCCCAAGAAGCAGGAGAAGCAGCCGACCAAGGCCAAGACTACGAACTCCATATCCGCCAACTGGGCGCGATCTTAGGTCACCAAGGCCAAGTTAGAAGAATTGGTCGAGTTAGGGGTTCTTCCCCCTCAATAAAATATTCACTGGAGGGTGCCGGGTAACGAGACTCGGCCTACTCCAGCAGAAAACGAGGTAATATGCTTTGTGGAACACGTGACCCGGGGCTTTCGTCCTCCGGGTCACCCTTTCTTCCGTGATGTTTTGAGCCACTATGGCCTTCGCATATTTGACATAGGGCCTAACTCTATGTTAAATATCTCTCACTTCATCGTTCTCTCCGAGTCATACTTGTGCACTCCGCCAAGTTTGGCTCTTTTCGTTGAACTTTTCTAGTGCAAACCGTGTCGCGAAAGCGGTGACGGTGCACTTCTTGCTTGCGGCGGGGTTTCTATCCAGCGCCGCAAGAATTCTCTAATGCCACCTCTCACCCTCAACTCCCACGTCAAGCACTGGCAACTTTCGTATTTTTACTGCCGGGACACCTCCCCACCCGGCGAGAAGAAGTTGCCGGGTTACTCGGAAGGCCTGCTTGACATCTCCGAGACCTTCAACGCCTTTGCCCCTGATTCGGATAGGGAAGCAATCCTGCCTTTATTGGCTAAAATCTCCATTCTTTCGGCCCAAGGCCTCATCGGGCTTAACCTGGTGAAAACTTGGGTCAATTTCCGTATCCAGCCCAACTCCATCCGCACAAAATTGATGTGCGAATACTCGGGGCAAACCACGGACCCGATCCGGTACTCCACCAACAGTTTCGCGCCTGGTGATACCAATAAAACTATCAAAGGTTTTCTGACAGAGAAGCTGGAGGTAATCCGGAATATAGCCGGATTAGAGCCCTTCACCCGCGAGAACCCGGCCCCCGCGGTAAAGACCTGGTTTCCACGATTTCAAATTCATCCTTTCCACTTGATACAGCTAATAACCCTTGCTCTTATGCCTTCATTTCAGGCTGATGACGATTTCTGGAAGATTGACACTCCTCCTAAGTCCGGAAACCCGGAGGAGAAAGAGGATGCCGTTAACTCGGATGAAGGTACATTCTAAGTTTCACTTAGTTCCTTTGAGTTCGTCGTATCCTGTTCTTCATTTTCCAATTGTAACCTTGATAACTTCCAGAACAAGAAGACAAGGACGAGGAAGAAGAAGCTGACGGCAAGGTGGAGTCCGCCAGCGATGAGGATGAAGCTGAGCCGACAATCAAAGTCGGATCCAGAAAACCCCAAGGGGTCGTCTTCAAGGTTCTATATCATTTCCTTGCGTCCAATTCGCGTTCCTGTGATAACATGCATGAGCTAACCCTGGCGTTACCCCTTTGGCCGTATCTGAAGGAGTCGCCTATGACCAAGCGCAGGGCGACCCGGAATTACCCGGGTAATGATGCCCTTAACCCGGGTATTCCGTCATCTCCAGCTCGGCACGCTGGTATTCACCATACCCCTCTTTAAACATAAAAATCTTTCCGAACCATTCCCTCACAGGGTAATCTCATGTCTTGTTTGGTATTTTTCAGTTTCATCCGGGTCCAGCAGCGAATTCCCTGCGGACCTTGCGGTGAATCCCGGGTAAAGTTCTTTTCCTGGTGTTATACCACACTTTCATCGCCTTTTCATGATTATACGCTAACTGCACCCTCATACTTTCTATAGGGCCACGGTCATTGTTAGCGACCAGGAAGACATGGAGACCGATGACCCGGGTAAAGAGAAGCCGACTGATGAGGTGCTCGCCATAGCTGGCAATGAAGAACAAGCGTCGCCAACAGACCCAGCCAGGCAAGAAGCCGGGTATCCAACAGCCTCGCACGCAAGCGAGAGGGAAAAAACTGCGACTTTGGGCGCGGGAGGAGGACCAGACTCCGACATTCGGATGACCCGGGTGCCGTCTCCTGCTAAGAAGAAAACTTCTTCTCCAAGTTTCCACGACCCCGGGTCTTCTAACTCGGGTAACGATAATTTTGACCAGCTGATGAGCGCTCTCCTCACCATGAAGGCCTCAGAGAGCAGTATCCTAGAGCGCATGGCCGCAGCGCATCAGGTAACAACACTTGATATCTCTTAGTATACGCCTAGTCCCCAAGTTCCGAGCCTAACTTGCTGAAGTTGTGCTCGGTACTTCACGCAATACTCGGCTTGCCGTGATACCCGACTGACACTTTCGCTCTTTGTTCCTTGCAGGCGGAGGTGACCCGTTCCGATGAGATTTTACTCAAGACCGAACGACTCCTGCTTGCCGAGGTAAAACGAAGAGAAGCCCTTGAGGCTGACGTGGAAACCTTGAAGAAAGACGTTTCCAAATACAAGAAGAAGTGCAGTACTGCCCAAACCGCGCTAAAGAATTTATCGGACCAGATTGCGGATACTTATCGCATCTTGCTTAGTGAGTTTTTGCTTCCGACTGACTTCGTGCCTTTATTTTATCGTATGATACTCGGGATTACTGATATGTTTTCCTTTGCTTCAACTGCAGGTGCCAACCTTGCGGCCCCAGAAGAAGATGTCGTTGCCAAGGCTAAAACATTGAAGACTGTGCTCCGGACCTTTTTTGCCGGTACAAAGCTTATATTGGACGCCGTGAAGTGGCCTACCGAGGTATACCCGGGTGAGGAAAACCTTATTCAAGCCTGCTCCACAGTGCCTGGATGGATCGAGATATGGAAACGGTCGGCCTGCCGGATTGGTATGACCCGGGCCTTTACACTGGCTAAGGCTTATTTTCCTAAGCTGGACCCGGCAAAGGTAATATCCGGGTTTCCCGAATTTAAAGCTGGTGGCTCCAGGTTTGTACCCAAGGACTTCAAGTCCATACAATCCGCGGTACGCCACTCGGCAACCGCTTTGGCCGATAAGATGGATCTGGGCACGATTATGAGTTCCTACGATGCTGAAGGCAAAACCATACTGGAGGAGGCACCCCCTTCCTTTGATATTCTGGAGAAATGGGCGGCTGATTTGGCCAGGAAGAAACCGCTAAGAGAGAGGCCGAGTTAGGATCAGGGCCAACTACCTCTACACCAGCTGTACCTCCGCCTGTCCGTCCTGATGCGGGGAGTCCGGGTGATGCCGCCGAGAAAGCTAAGGAGCAAGCCCGGGACCAAGACCCGGAGGACCCTACTCAGGAGGCCGAATAGGGCAATGCCATCATAGTACCTCGATCACCTGATACTTTGTATTCAAAACTAGTATACTTTTGATGGTGCGCCTGTGCACCCTTGATATTGGTATCGTAATTTGTAACGTACTTTCAGTCCGTGATATACTTGTGCCTTTCCTAGCCTTTTGATAATCTTGATACTTGTCTTATTCTTGAACTTATTCTCGACACCCGACTCTCTTTTTGGTTCCCTTTGTGAGACTCGGTTTTTCGAGTATCACGGGATTTTGATAAGCGGACTTTTCTTTAAGTCCCCAAGACTCGGATGCTAGGGTCTTTCGAGCTTCGATAGCCAAGAAGTTTGTTTCTGTTTCGAAGTCCCCAGTCCCCATGACCCAAAGTCCGAGTCAAGGGGGTGTGGCCTTTCTCAGAGAACAAATTGTTTTTTACCGAGCCAAAAACCTATAGCCGTTCCGTGTAGGTACTGAAGTTATGCTTGATAATCGTTGAGATTCCGGCTATTAGCCTTGTACTCTGCATAAACTTGTGGTTTAGATGACCCTTTTGACTATCTTGTACTGTAAGCCGGCTTTCGCGTGGATACCATGTTGTTACATCTATACGGAAAACAGGGTCAGGCAAGTCCCATTGGGCTGCACGGCTGATTGTAATCGTAAGCGAACAGATCATGCCACTTTAGTGCGAGTCACATCGAGCTTAAGTAAGAATAGTCAAGAAAACTTGGCTCCTTTGTCCGGTTATAAGATTGCAGCCGTACTCGTCTTGCGAGTAATCGGCCCTTATAACTCATAGGCATCAAGGCCGGGTCTTTGGGTTTGTGATTGTGCTATTCAAGCAACTAGCCCCCAAGACCTATATATATGCAACGTACTTGATGATACTGATGTACTGATAGCAGTGAATACTACTTACTTGTAACCGAAGCAAAGATCATAATAAGACTTGATAACCATCTCTTTTACTGATACGAAAAAGTTTGGGTCAGCAGGCCGCCTCATTAAAAACCTTCCAGTCCCCTTAGGTACCCTGTGTAGGAAAAGAGCGCGTCTGAAACCTGCTGCCCGTTACACTGTTTAGCTCTTCTTGGGAATCGGTCCCGGGCTGACGCGACCGATGCACATTCTCCATTTGTTGGACTTTTTCATGATGAGTACCGGGTTTGCTAGCCAATCCGGATGAAGTGTTCCCAAAGCGCGGCTAGCTGTGAACGGCAGTGTGATTTCTTCTCCTATGCCCGATCGTTTGGAGGAATCGTTCTTGATGAAAGCCACCATCTTAGCATCTTGTTCTGCCCTGGGTTTTGCTTTTTCTCCTTTAGAGCTCGGCCTTTTTGAAGTGGCCCTTTCCTCCGGGTCTGCTTGAGACCGGTAATGTTTGAGTTCCTCTTTCCTACAGGCTTGCTCGGCCATTGCTGCGTCTCCTTCATCGCATTCAGCTGCTATATCTCGATTTCCATGTATGGTAATGGTCTGCTTAGGACCCGGGATTTTCAGCTGTAGATATACATAACACGGCCTTGCCATGAATTTAGCATAAGTCGGCCTTCCGATAATGCGTGATAAGGACCTGCGCAACTTAACCACTTCGAAAGTAAGCCACTCAACTCGATAATTGTCCTTTGATTCCCCAAAAAGCTACCTCCAATGCGATTTTCCCTTCAGGGCACGCTGAATGACCCGGCACTATCCCATGAAAAACTGTTGTACTCTTTTGTAGCTGAGATTCCTTGAGACCCATGCGTAGAAAGGTTTCCCAGTACAGGATATTGATGCTGCTTCCTCCATCCATTAGGACCTTTTTCAGTTCGTACCCATTGACCTGTGGTGCCACCACCAATGCTAAGACTCCCGGGTGCTCTATTCTTTCTGGGTGATCCCTCCTGCTCCATGTTACATCCTGTTCTGACCACCTCAAATACCTCGGGACAGCCGAAGAAACTGAGTTGACAGCTTGCTTCAGTATCTTTTTATCCTTGTTAGAGCCTCCTGTAGTATGCACGTGATATTTACCCAACTGTTTGGGGTTGGCCTGGAAACCTCCAGCTCCCCCTTAATTGTTGCCCTGATTTCCGGCTGCCGGGTTACCGGCTGGGGGTGGGCCGTTGCCCAGGTTTCCACCTGGACCCGGTCCTCCTCCCCGACCCGCACCTCGCATGGCTCTGTTCACTTCCTCATTCTTCCATCTCTGTAAGTCGGCGCATTGCTCCAAGGAGTGATTAGCCGGCTTGCCGTTCCTGCTGTGCTTCGGGCATGCCATTCTAAAGATGTCCCAACTGTTGCTTGGCCTTGGAGGCCCTTGATAATGTCCTCCATTGTGATTTCCAGTGTTAAAATTCCCTTCTGATCTGGGTCTCGAAGACCCGGCTTCTGTGTTGGCGACAAACTCGGAGCCTCCTTCAAACGGGCGCTTGTTCTGGCTATTTCCATTATTACCCGGTGCTGATCCATTGCCGGTTCTTCCACTATTACTTGTGTTTGCTTTTGCCTTTTTGTCGTCAACTTCCTCCTCTGTAGTATCTGTTGCAGCGTGTTTGTTGCACGCATCCATCAATTCTCCCATTGTAACTTCCGACGCATTCCGACTGGATTTCATGCGAGTTAACTTTTGCACTAAAGGTATATACTTGCATGTTTTTGCCATAGCTTGTAGTGCATCCTTGGGCTGAATATCTGTGGACGAGTGAAGTATCTCCATAACCCGGCGCACCCAACTGCGCGCCGACTCTCCCTTCTTCTGAACGCACCGCTCTAGATCATCAATAGTGAACAATTTTCTGCACGTCCCATGAAAGTGCTTGACAAACGCGGTTTTCAACTCCTCCCAGGACTTGATCGATCTTTCCGGCAGATTGGTGAACCATAACTTTGCTGCTCCTTCTGACATCATCAAGTACATGAACTTAGCTTGGAGATTCTCGGAGGCATTACGAATCGACATTGCCATCTCGTAGCTTCTCAGCCATGTTTCTGGATCCATAGTCGGTTCGTAATTCACTACTTTTCCCGGCTCTTTGAATTTTTCCGGGTAAGGTTCAGCTCTGATGTCGTCCGAGAGACACTTGGGTCCTGCGAGAACGGTCGAGACTGGCCTTACTCGGGAAGCGTGTGATCCAGCAGGGGGTGCAGCTGGGCGCGGTGCCGCTGGTAATCCATGCGCTACAGACCCGGCCCCTGCCCTCCTGGCTCTGGAGCTATCCACAACAGCCTGCGCTGCTGATGCTGCTGGTACTGTCTGAACACGGGGAGGAGGCGGCATTTGCTGCTGCTCTTCCCTCCGCCGCGCTGAGCTTGTTTGGATATTGCCTTGTTGCTGACTGGCGTATGGCGTCCCATGCATTCCACTTCTATGATCCGGATAATTGGCTTGCTGCGCCACCGCAGTGTGCAGCAGATCGATCGCTCGCCGGGTTTCCTCTGCATTGGGCGACTCTCTTACGGGGATTTGGTTCAGTGCGAGTGTTGCTGCATACACGTTGTCCATGGGATTGTTGTAGTGACCTGCTGGTGTGCGAAATCGTGACGGTGGTGGTGGCGGTAACTCGTTGCCGGTTGTGACTCTGGTCTGTGGTAGGGGTAACCCGGCCTGCTCGTTGGCCGGTTGTGCTCCCGCTGTTGCCGGTTGAGGCGCAGTTCCCTGGTTCACCACTGGGATTGGCTGATCCTGAGGTGTAATAAATAAAGCAGCCGGATTAATAACCCCACCCATTGCTGGTAATCTGGTTTGATGCCTTTGATGTACTCTAGACGTTTCCTCTCGGAGCCGGGTTTCCAGTGCATCCAGCTCGCGTTGACGTGTAGCCATCCCTTGTCTTTCTGCTTCCACTTGCCTTCTTTGCTGTTCCAATGCACGACGAGCCACATCCAGATCTCTGACACGTTCCGCCGCGTTTTCTGGAGTGATAACCGTAGCAAGAACTGTGGGATCTAGAATCAGATTGTTATCGAACAGGGCCGGGTGACGCGGATTTGAAGGACCCGCCCCTGGTGTCCGGTTTGCTTGGAATCCGAACATATTTGCCTGCAACTCCTCGTCCGCTGCGCGGCTGGTAACCGATGCCGATTCTCCATCAACCCGGATCAGAACCGGGTTAGCCGCACCCTGCTGCTGGGCCAATGCCTGAGCCGTCCCGACTGCGGCCGTGGTCACGTTCTCTTGATTGAGGTTGGCCGCGGGAGCCGTGTAGACCGCAACTCGGCGTACGATGCTTGGCGTGAATTCGTGCTGTTTTTCTTCGCTGTTATTCTCCTCGTACCGGTTCTCCAGTAGATTCCGGATAGACTCGGTATCATCCTCTCTCTCGACCCGGTCACGCGGGGTGTCGTGGTGGTGTCACGGCAGATGCCATGGGATGGCTAAAGATGTGGGGACGAAGGACGCTGGAGGTGCTCGGGGAGGGATCACGCGACGAGTAGCCGCGTGAAGTAAGAACAAAGCACTGCAAACAACACGATCTACCCAGGTTCAGGGCCCTCGTGAGGAGGTAAAACCCCTACTCCTGCCTTTCTTTGTGTATTCTGATGTCTCACCGAGTAGCCACAGTACAATGGTTCTTGCTACCGAGTAGCCGCTCTCCTCTCTACGTGATGAACTAGGTCAACAACTTAGGGTTTCTGGTGTTCCATCCCAACGTGCCTCGCGCAGGAGGCGGCGGGGCACCTTATATACACGGCGCCCAGCCGGATACGTCCAAATACGGACAAGTGTCGACATAGTGTGCACATCGTCCTTCTTCCGAGTTCCCGCTGACAGCTTTGGTTCCTAATCTTGGCTGCACCCGGAAAGTCGTTGGGCAAAACCAAGGGGACAGTCTGGTATCACTGTGCCAAACACAGAGTAGGGCCCCCTTATCCTGCGACCGCCTGCTTCCACACTGTCGCTGTCAGGCAGGCCGGTCCCAGATGAACAGTGGTTCGAATAGTGCCAAGTACGGACCCAGGATACGCGGGATCCTGTGTCAGAACGGCTCCTTTGACTTCTGGCCCGAGTAGGTTCCCGCCAGTTTTACTCGGGCCAGCTCTTCTACTCGAATGGATAGAACTCGATTGATTCCTTCTTCTGGTCATCTTTCCGTAAGACCGAGTAGCAGTCGACCGGGTAGCAGTTTACCGGGTAGGCGGCTACTCGACCAAACTTCTCTTCTGACCTTTGCCTTTACCACTTGCCTTTACCCTACTCGGGGGTAACCCCCCGACATTAGTCCCCGAAGCTGGTAGAGTCTTGCGAACTTGTTCACTAGGCTCTGCCAGCTTAAAACCAACCTTTCCTTCACCGCCTTGGAACTTCAAGATGCTGAGTAAAACCTCCGAGTAGCACTCTGGAAAATACCTTGAGTTTCCTTTCTTCCGAATAGCGCTAGCTTTCTTCTCTGCGACCGAGTAAAAAGACTTAGTGGCTTTCTCAAATAGAGTCTCTGCAGCGCAGAGCGCAATCCAGCCTTCCGTGCCGCGACTGGACACGTGTCAAGCATCCGCGACCCCGACGTCTCGCTGCCCAGGACACGACGTGCCACGCGGCCAGTTATCACGGAGTGGGCCCACCGGCTCGACATGTCCCATCAAGCGCAGTAATAGCCCACGATCTGGTCGTGGGATCAATTGTGGCCGTTACGCGCGCGTTCCGCGCGTGTGTGCGTTTCTAACCGGCCACAGACCCCACCACACGAGAGTTATGGCCACGATCGATCTCACTACCCCGATGGTAACGGTAAGCCGCGGAGAGGATATAAATACCCCCATCGGTAACTTCCTCTCCTCCCTCCTCCGTACTTTCCTCTTTCGTCTCTCTGTTTCTTCTTCGCTGCCGAGCTCTCCGCCGCCGCGCAACTCTTTGCGCCGCCGCGGATTCATCCTTCCCACCAAACTTTTCCACTCTTCCACCGCTTCCTACTCGCTGCCATGGCACGCGGCGACAGTGCTCGCGCCGGCTGGGCTGGCTCTGATGTCACCGTCGACGACTGCTCCTGGCTCGTGAACACCCGGAGGGTTCCTCCTGGTGTTCAGTGTCGGCCGTCCGACGGCGAAATCGTTCCGGACCCGCAGGAGGGCGAGCATGTCGTCTTCCTCGCGCACTTCGCGCGAGGATTCGGCCTGCCGGCTTCCGATTTCCTCCGCTCCTTCCTGGATCACTTCGGTGTTCAGATGCATCATCTCCCCCAAATGCTATCGTCTTCCTCGCCTATCACACCGTGGTGTGCGAGGCCTTTCTTGGCATCCGCCCCACGGTGCAGACGTGGTTGAAGTACTTCCATCTACGCCAGCAAAGCAAAGGGAAGAAGGATGGCGCAGCCGCCGGCAGCCGAGTAACCGACACCGGCAGCGCCATGATGGTGCAGCGGACGGGAACCAACCACCCTCGCATCAAGGGCTTGGATTCCGTCCGCATGTGGCAGAAATCTTTTCTGTATGTCAAGAACATCCCCGCCACGGAGGGGGGCAAGGTAACGGACCGCATCAATCTGCCTGCATGGAGCAACCGAGCTCCATCCGGGCAGAACTGGAAGACGAAGCCCTCCAATGACCGCAACACAATGCAGATGGAGGAGCGGCTCGCTTATCTAATCGGAGAGGGCCTCAAGAGCGATGATCCCGTCGCCTGCTGGATCAAGAATCGCGTGCTCCCTCTGCAGCGGCGCTCCCACCCAATGTGCTACTTGGGAGCCCCCCGCGATTGCACTCGGACGACCACGTTCGAGCTCAGCAACGCGGACGTCGCCGCGCACGCGAGGTCCATCCTGACCACATGCCTCCGCGACAACTGGCAATATGGATTCGCCCCATTCAGCCGCATGAAGCCGATTCCACGGGTACGTTCTCCTTACTCTGCTTCCAGTATATGCAATCTGACTAGAAAACCTTCTCTCCTCGCTGCGACTAGCAATCGCATTCTGCGCCGAGTAGATCACTCGGCCGAACTGCCTAGGCTTAGTATGCTTGATGTTTGCACGCCTTGTCGAGTAGCATACTTGGGAGAAAAACTTAGGCTTATTGTGCTTGGTGTTTGCACGCCTTGCCGAGTAGGACACTTAACAAATTTCCCTAGGCCTAGTGTGCTTAATGTTTGCACGCCTATTCGGGTAGAGTGCCCTCGCGCTACTCGGCTAACTTGTGATGATTCTCTGTTCTTCAGATCCTTGACCGTCAGCTTGTTGAGAGCATTGAGCGCTTCGAAGGCAATTGGTCATCTGACCGAGAAGAAGATGACGTGGCCTCCTTCGAGACCACGGACCAGATTAATCTTCCTCATTCCCCCACGACGAAGAAGCAGCGCGCAGAAATGTCTCTCCGCGACTGGTCCGAGGACGAGGATGCAGGTAATTGAATTTTCTCTGTTTGTCTGCGAGAAGCACTAACCCTTTGCCTGTTGTTTCTGAATCTTTCTTTCTTCTCAATCTTCATAGATGATGCTGATGCTGAGGACGGGGGAGAAGACGAGGATGAGGACGAGGTAGCCCTGGTCATCCCCCCTCTCTCAGTTGCCGCTCCTGTTACCCGCAAGCGGGCCGGCAGTGGCGCCCTAGAGCCCCCCGCCAAGAAGAAGAAGCCATCCGAGAAGACGACCAAGAAGGTCGTGAAGAGAAAGAGACCAACGATCCCTTCCACCAAAGGGTAAGTTTCTTCTCGGTTGATTCCCAATCTTCTACTTCACTGTTTCCTCTCAGTTTCCTCTGCCCTTTTCTTATTTCTGAACTTACTTTTCTCTTTAGAGCCCCCTTGGATGCGGACGCTGCTCTCGCGTCCAGTGAGACCCAGAAGAAGGCCGCCATCGACGTCGACAAGGTTGTCGACCTTGAGGGCGATGAGGCCAATGCCACCAACACACAAGCAGGGACCACCAATGCCCAAGATGCCGAGCTGGAGCAGCAGTCCCGCGCAGATCCAGACGCGCAGGATGCTGCTCACCAAGACAGGCCCCCTTCTCCTCCGGCCAACACCGCCGAGGAGAATCAAGACCAGGAGATGCACGATGACGCCTCCCTTGAGCGGTCAGGAACTGAACAGGAGCAGCCAGCCACAGGGGCTGCTGAACAAGAAGATCCCGCTGCCGAGCAGCGGGTAGAAGATACCAACATGGCGGAATAGTATCCTCTGAGCGGCGTGCAACCAGACGCCGCGCAGAGTAGCGCCCAGCCAGATGCCGCACAGGGTAGCGCGCCCGTGGCGCCACCCACTGATCAAGGTAGCGTCCAGCCAGATCCCTCCTTGGTGCAGACAACCAAGACTGCAGCCAACCCTCCTGCCGGGCCGGTTACGAGGAAGAGTGCCCAGGATGCTGCTGAGAAGGAGGCAGCCGAGAAGAAAACCACCGAGAAGGAGAAAGCTGAGAAGAAGAAGACCGAGAAGCAGAAAACCGAGAAGCCAGTTGCCGCGAAGCCAACTGCCCAGAAGGAGATAACGAAGAAGCGAGCTGCCGACATGCCGCCGCCAACATCAACTGGCCAGTCCGGTCAGTTAGTTATTCGCGACTCTGGCGTGGTTGCTGCCGCTGCCGCTGCTGCCGCCGCCGCTGCAGCTGATCAGCCCTGCTACCCTGACTATATGGTGAAGGTTAGCCAACAACACCAGATCGGCCTTTCCGCCAAGGACCGGAAACTTGCTCTTCAGAAAGGTAGGAAGGCCGTGGCAGTGGACGCCAGGCCCCCGGCCCCAAATCAAGACAAATCCGTCTCCATTGCTTCCCGTGGAGTTCAGGACCAGGCGATAACGTCCGAGAGCCTCGAGCAAGTACTCGACTTGGTCGGCTTCATCGATGCCAAGTGGGACAGCAATGTTCTCGGCAACACAAACTGGAACGGCACCAGTCTGGGCGACATCGACCATATGCGTGTCGATTGGAATAAGGTGGACTTGGGCTACAAACCCATGACCGTCTCCTCCACCGCCGCTACTCTTGCTGCCAAGATGTTTGTCCACCGTAAGAACGCAGAGGATCTTGAGCAATCTTACGCGGTAAGCCTTAACTCATCCTCTCCGAGTTGCATTTTTTCTTCTCTTCTACTCTTCTTCTTTTCCTTATCCATCACCCAGTCCCCGAGATTCTGGCCGAGTAGGCGGATACTCTCTCGAGTAGCCGTCTTCTCGGGCTGAATCTCTACTTCTTTGCCTAACTCTTTTTTCTTTCACTCCTCAGAATAGCGTTCTGAAGCGGACCGACTTGCATCGTCGGCTACTCTGGAACCACGCCGTTGCCAGGAGACGCATTGCTGCCCTGGAGAAAGAGAAGGTAGCCGCCGAGGCGGCCGACAAGGAAGTGATGAACAACACCATGAAGCTGTCTGAAGTTGAAGGTACGCTTCTAGCTATGCGGTTCTTGCGTTTGTTGTTTACGCCCGCTTCTGCTTTTTGCGCTAACCGATTTGACTCTGTAGGGAAGTTGAAGGCACTGGCTGACGAGCACGAGAACTGTCGTGCCTTCGTTGAGAGTGGTCAGGCCACCATCAAGAGACTAGAAGGTAAACCAACGTCTACTCGGCTTGTTCCTGTGTTTGTTTCTTTTGCTTCTCTGCTAACCGTGCTTTGCTTTCCGTAGAAGATCATAAGAAATTCGCTGAGGAACATCAACACTGCCTCAAGCCTGCTGAGGTGGAGCTGCAACTAGCGAGCCAATCTGCCGCCCTGCAGAGTGAGCATGCTACCGAGATGGAGAAACTCCAGCTTGAGCTACGCACTGCACTCCAGGCCGCCATCGACCTTGCTGCCGATAGGGACAGAGCAATTGCCGAGAAGGCAAAGATCGAGACAGCAGCCAAGGCCAAGGAGAAGGCCCTTGAGTAGGAGTGCGAGGTGCTGAAGAAGGCCAACGCTGGTCTTTTTACTCAAATGGAAGGGCTCCGCTTGCCCGAGGAGAAGCACGTATCCAACGAAGAAGCATGGAAGAGCCAGCTGCAGGGACTCCGCTACGATCTGAATCGTAAGTTTTCTCTTTTTAGCATCTTTTCTTCTCGGTTCTATTTCTTCTCTGATTCTGTCGCTGAATTTCTCAATAGTTTTTGCAGAAGTCTTCCCTGATATCGTGTCTGCTTGCGCGCCTGCCCTGGCTAAGGCCCAAGCAGCTCGCGCCGAGAAGGGCGAGCCTGCAGACACCAGAGCCGAGATCGAGGAAAGCATCTTGGTCATGCGGGGGCAGTTCCAACGCCTAGCCGGCGTGGGCACCGATCTGGTGCGCGTCGGCTTCCAGCTCCACGAGGTCTTCTGGCCCCGTGAGAGCGCGCCACCGACCATCCGCGGGCTTGCCCTGAAGCTGCGCGACGTGAAGGCCGAACTGAAGAAATGGCGCGCCTCGGGAGCTCGGGCAGGTGCCGACTTGATGCTACTCTGCGTCACCTCCTGGTACGAAAACTTGAACATGCAGATTATCCGCGGGAAGCGCGATGACTCCAGGTGGGAGACGGACCCCGAGTGCGTAGCTCTCCGCAAGTTGGTTGCGCACGAGGTGGCCCATTATGCTGACACGACAACCTTCATCGACGGCCTCCCCGAACCCGACACCGAGGCGGAGGAGGACGAGGAGGAGGACGAAGATGAAGGTTCAGATTTGGACAAACTGGACTTGAGCTTCTTCGAGTCACCTGGCGGCAACGCCGGGAAGGGGAAAAGCAAAGTCGTCGCGAGTAGCGATGATGAGGAGGAGGTGATTGACACCGCCGCACTCGAGTTCGGCACCTCGTCAGGAGCCGCCCTCGACGACACGCTTCGCCTTCGC
The DNA here is from genome assembly GCA_028641055.1 of Alopecurus myosuroides. Classification (NCBI taxonomy): domain Eukaryota; kingdom Viridiplantae; phylum Streptophyta; class Magnoliopsida; order Poales; family Poaceae; genus Alopecurus; species Alopecurus myosuroides. The sequence goes on from JAPCYS010002135.1 coordinate 90,115, forward strand.
GCCGAAGCTGCTGGCTCCTCCTCGGCGGCAGGGCCCATCTCGGTGACCACGGCCCCTTCAGACCCGGTAGCCACCGAGTCCGACGCCGAGCTGACGAAGACCGTCGCCGTCAACCCGGAAGCGGACGCGACCAACGCCAACGCCGAAGACGAAGCCGCAAAGACCGTTGACGCCGGCACGGAGACAGACGCAACCAAGGCCACCATAGGAGATGAAGCAGCCAACGCCAGCACCGAGAACACTGCTACTTCGACATGATTTCTCCCTGCAATCTTTTTACTCAAACATTTATCAGATCCCCGGTATGCCGGGTGCAGATGTATCAGACTATTTGCGCTTTTGCTTGCTACTCATTTTTACCCACACTTGTTAATTTCAATTTAGTCAATTTTAGCAGCCCTGGCTCAATGCCGGGTTGCGTTTCCATGCGAGTCCCCAGGTTGCATTTCTTATTCACTCTTTCTTTTCGTCTCAGCTCTACCCGCAAATTATTGCTTTATTGGTATTCGAGTCACAAGAGTCCAAAGGCAGAGTTGCAAATACTTAGCCACTTAGAAACAACCATAGTAACGCAGCCCACCACCTAACCGAGAAGAAACGAAACAAAGAACAGTAATAAATGCCACCCTACTCGGTTCCTGCACTCTTCCTTTTCTTAGCGATTTTTCTTGTGCTCATTGACCTTGTGCTTGTTCTCTTGCTTGCCATGAAGCCGGGTTTCGGACAGCAGCAGAGTCAAAGAGTTGGCATGTAGGTTTAAACACATTACTCAATGTACTTATGAATTGTGAAGCAGAGCAACCGAGTAAGCAAACAGTAAAGCCGAGTAGAAACACTTAGAGCAAATTTGGGCGAGGGCAGTCCCCAAGTTCAATTTCAGATTGCAAAGTAGGATTGAGAGTACATACACATTTCTGCTCACGAATGAAAGCGACGGAGTAGAGCTACATTCCAGGGACGCTTGGATTCCTCTCCAGCTTTGTCTACCCTGTTCTTCTGGGATGGCTGTACGTCGACTAGGTAGTATGCATCATTGTGCAAAGCCTTGCTCACAATGAAAGGTCCTTCCCAAGGAGGAGAGAGCTTGTGCATCCCGGCTGTGCGCTGCACGAGCCTAAGGACCATGTCTCCTTCTCGGAAAACCCTTGGGTTCACCTTTCGGCTATGATAACGCCGCAGGTTTTGCTGGTAGATAGCCGAACGTGACAGAGCCAGCTCTCTTGCTTCTTCAAGCAGGTCAATGTCGTCTTCTCGAGCTTCTCTCGCCTCCACCTCAGTGTAGAGGGTTACTCGGGGGGAGTCATGCTCTAAGTCTATTGGCAATACGGCCTCAGCCCCATATATCAAGAAGAATGGCGTGTAGCCGGTTGACCGGTTAGGGGTAGTCCTTAGACTCCACAACACCGCTGGCAACTCATCTAGCCAACACCCAGGTGTTTTCAGCAGTGGCTCAATCAGTCTTGGCTTTATGCCTGCTAGCACCGTGCCATTTGCTCTTTCAACTTGCCCGTTGGAGGCGGGATGCGCGACTGACGCAACGTCTAGTCGGATATGCTTATCTCTGCAGAACCGCACCATTGCTCCCTCAGCAAAGTTCGTGCCATTATCCGTGATGATGCTGTGCGGGTAGCCGTATCTCAGAATCACATCCTTCAAGAAACTCACAGCTGTGGCTCCATCCCACTTCCGAATAGGCTTCACTTCTATCCACTTGGTGAATTTGTCAACCATGACCAAGATGTGAGTCATGTTGCCTCTGGCCGGCTTGAAGGGACCAACCATATCCAAGCACCAAACAGCGAATGGCCAAGTAATGGGAATGGTTTTCAACTCGGAAGCAGGCAAATGGATCTTACTTGCAAATCTTTGACAGCCATTGCACTTCCTCACGATATCTTCAGCTTGCTTCAAGGCAGTGAGCCAATAGAACCCATGCCGAAAAGCCTTCTTGACCAATGCCCGAGAAGAGGCATGATGCCCACATTCTCCTTGGTGTATCTCTACCAGAATTTCTTCTCCTTCTTCGGGTGCTACGCAGCGTTGCAGCACACCAGTGGCACTCCTCTTGTGCAGCTCATCTCGGAATATGGTGTATCCCTTGGATCTTCTCTGAATCTGTCTTGCAGCAACTTCGTCTTCTGGCAGGGTACCGTCCTTTAGAAAGGATAATATGGGCATAGCCCAACTCGGTGTCTCCCGTGTAGGAAACACTGGTTCGTCCACTTCCATTGGAACGGGTACCTCTGGCTGCTCTGGAGGGTTAGGAGCACTCCTCTGAAGCCCTGATCGGTTAGCGAGAACTTCCTCAATGAATGCGACAGACTCCGGGTCGAGAGGGGCAGTCCCCGAGTGAGGAAGGACAGTCCCCGAGTAGGGAGCGGCAGTCCCCGAGTAGGGAACGGCAGTCCCCGGGTTCTGTGTTGCATTCTCCCAGTCAATCTCCATGGGCTCAGCTTCCTCGCTTGGCAGAGAAGGAACGAAGATGGATTCCGAGTTGGGGGACGGCTTGATAGATGGCTTCCTCAAATGCTCCAAGGCAATCCCCGCCGGGATGTATTGCCGAGAATACCCCAACTTGGACAGCTCGTCTGCTGCCTCATTTTCTGCTCGGTGGATGTGCTGGAACTCGCAGCCTTCAAAAAATCCAGTCATAGACTGCACCAGGAAGCGATACAATGCCATGTTGGCATCCAAAGCGTCCCAAGTGCCAGAAACTTGCTGCACCACCAGATCAGAATCACCATAGCATACGATGCGCTGCACACCCACCTCCTTGGCTACTCGCAAGCCGTGCACCACGGCTTCGTACTCGGCAACGTTATTTGATGCCTTGAAGTGGATTTGCAGCACGTACTTGAGTCGATCTCGCTTGGGTGACGTAAGCACTACGCCAGCGCCAAGCCCTTCCTTCACCTTGGAACCATCAAAGTGCATCTTCCAATAGTTGGAAACTGGAGCAGGAGGTTCATACTGCACCTCGGCCCAGTCCACAAGAAACTCCGCCAGAATCTGCGACTTGATGGCTTCTCTTCTCGCATACGCAGGAGCGTACGCTGCTAGCTCGATCGCCCACTTGGCTACTCTTCCACTCGCCTCCTTGCTGCCCATGATATCAGAGATGGGAGCAGAGCTCTCCACAGTGATAGCATGCTCCTGGAAATAGTGCTTCAGCTTCTTGGCGCCCAGGTAGACAACATAGGTCATCTTCTGATAGTGCGGATAGTTTTGCTTGGAGCTCGACAACACTTCGCTAAGATAGTACACGGGGCGCTGCACACTCTTGCCTTCTTCTTCTCGCTCCACCACTATCACCACGCTGACTACTCGGTTAGTAGCAGCAATATATAGCAGCATAGGCTCCTTGGGTAGCGGACTAGCCAAGATGGGAGCGCTACCCAGCATTGCCTTCAGCTCATTGAATGCCACGTCTGCTTGCGGAGTCCAGACAAACTTGTCACTCTTCTTCATCAACTGGTATAGAGGCAGGGCCTTCTCGCCCATTCGGCCAAGGAATCGGCTCAGAGATGCCAAACAACCAGTAAACTTTTGCACATCCTTCAAGGATCTTGGCAAAGACATGCTCTCAATAGCTTTTATCTTTGAAGGATTGGCCTCAATGCCCCGACTAGAAACTAGAAAACCGAGTAGCTTTCCAGCTGGTACACCAAAGGTGCACTTACTCGGATTCAGCTTCATTTTGTACTTGCGTAGGTTAGCAAAGGTTTCCTCAAGGTCGGCAAGCAGAGTATGTGTTTTATTCGTTTTGATGACAATGTCATCTACGTACACCTGCACATTCTTGCCGAGCTGATCATGCAAGCATCTTTGATAGGTTGCACCCGCATTCCTCAAGCCAAAACACATGACACGATAGCAATAAGCCCCGTACGGGGTAATAAAAGCAGTCTTTATTTGATCAGCAGGGTTGAGAGCTATCTGATGAAAGCCCGAGTAGGCATCAATGAAAGACAAAAGCTCACAACCAGTAGTGGAATCGATAACCTGATCGATGCGAGGCAGCGGAAAAGGATCCTTGGGGCAGGCCTTGTTCAGGTCGGTGTCGTCGACACATGCGCCACGCGGTAGCGGCCTTGGGATCCTCCTTCTTCTTCTCGACCATGACCGGGTTGGCTAGCCAATCCGGGTGCAGTACCTCCACGATGAAATTGCTTATCAGTAACTTGGTGATCTGATCACCGATAGCCTTCCTCCTCTCATCTCCGAAACGGCGCATAGCTTGCTTCACCGGCTTGGCGTCTGGACGCACATGCAAAGAGTGCTCAACCAACTCCCTCGGGACACCTGGCAGATCATCATTGGACCAGGCAAACACATCCCGATTCTCACGGAGGAATTGGATGAGCTCGCCTTCCTATTTCTCCGCCAACCCGGAGCCAATGATGGCAACACGGTCGGGGAACTCAATGTCAATCTGGACCTTCTTTGTCTCCTTGGAAGCCTGGAAAGCAGTGCCGTGATGGGTACTCGGCACACCCTGCGCACTAGCTTGCGCGGACTGCGCCATGGCCACCACCTCATATATCTTCTTCTTCTCGGCCTCAATCACCATCGACTCCGCCAGCTTAGAGCTAGCAGAGGCGCACTCCATGGACTTCTTGTAATCGCCAGAGATGGTAATCACACCATTGGGACCAGGGATCTTCATCTTCAAGTAGGCAGTGTGGGTAGAAGCCATGAACTTGCTCAGAGCAGTCCTGCCGAGTAGAGCATGGTATGGGCTCTGATGGTCAACTACCTCAAACTGCAGCCTTTCTGTGCGGCAATTCTCCCTGGTGCCGAATAGCACGTCTATCCACACTCTGCCCATCGGAGAACAAGACATTCCCGGCACAATGCCATGGAAAGTGGTCTTGCTAGCAGCATGTCGCCAATCCCGAGCTTCTCGAGTGTATCCTTGTACACGATGTTGATGCTGCTGCCGTTGTCGATTAGCACCTTGCTGAACTTCACATTCTTCTCGGGCCCCAGGAAGGTGGGATCCAACACCAAAGCGTAGCTACCCGGATTGGGCATTACCTTGGGATGATCAGCTCGGGACCACGTGATCTCTACATTGCACCAATGCATGTAGTGAGGAACAGCAGGGATCACGGCATTGACCACCATGGCACGCCTGTGCTGTGATTGCTTGTCGACAGGCTCAGAAGTGAAGATCATGTAGCTCTCGTGGTGCTCTTGGTACTGGTTGCGGCCCCCATCATCGTTGTTGCCGTTGTTGTTGCCTTGGAAGTTGTTGTTGTTGCCTCTTGAAGTTGGGTTGTTGTTGCGGTAACGCTCGTTGTTGAAGTTGCGATTGGCTCCTAAAGCCACTTGGTTCACATTCTCTCTTCTCGGGAAGACGGGAGGCCGAGCTGCGGGTGCACGAACAAGCTGAACAGGAGCATTCGCGACTGGCAGTGGAGGAGGAGGAGGCAAGCCCTCATTCCTGATCTGCTCCCACCATTCGCACTGCCGAGTAGTATGGTTTGCTGGCCTTGAAGGGTGATGAGTATGGAAGCTGCATGGGGCATCCTTCATGTCGTCAAAGACAAGCTTTTTAGCCAGCTCCGAGTTGCCACTACCCGACTGAGGAGCTCGGTATGGCTTCTTGTTGCCTTGGCCCTGGTTCTGGTTGCGCCCGTACTGGGCTCCAGCAGATTTTTGCCCTTGGCTGCTCCCAGCTCCAATACCCACAGCATTCACCTCCTCAGGGTCATACCGAGTATCTATTCGGTCACCCCTGCGCTTGTTGCGGAACTCGTTGCGCTTGCTGCTGAAATTTCTTCTCGGCTCGGAGGAGTCTATCAGTGGCTGAGTAGGATCGCCAAGCGCGTACTGATCCGCGATCTTGATGGTCTCCGCCAGAGTGTTCGGCATCTCCCTCTGCAACCTCTGCCATAGCATGCTGCCATGCTTGCATCCTTGCGCAAACCAAGTGATGGCCTGCGCCTCGTTCACACCTTCGCAGGTGTTCCGCAATGTGCTCCACCGAGTAAGATACTCGCGATCCGTCTCGTCTTCTCGCTGCCTGCAGGCTGACAACTGTTGCGGCCTATTCGGCCTCTTGTATGTGCTGGTGAAGTTGCTGATGAACGCCTCCGAGAAGTCCAGCCAGCAGTTAATGCTGCCCTTGGGCAAACCGTTGAGCCAAGTGCGAGCTGGACCCTCTAGCATTTGCGGCACATAGCGCACAGCCCACCTTCTGTTGCCACTCACGATGTGAACCGCAGTGACGTAGTCGTTGAGCCAGTCTTCTGGCTTGGTGCTGCCGTTGTAGCTCTTGGTGCCTCTTGCGAGCTGGAAGTTCTTTACGGAAGGCTCGTTCATGATGCGCGGGCCAAAACAAGCAGGGCCGGGAGGCCCCGTGTTCTCTAGCCGCGCAGACAGGTTGATCCGATCCAGCTTGTACCGAACATCTGCAGGCTCCAACACGCGATCTCCTACTCGGTCCAAGATATCATACCCGGCTAGCCCCATAGTCGAGTTACCGTCATCGTACCTGTCCTCCTCCATGGCCACAGGCTGCTCCACCAGGTTGGCTACTCGGTCAACCGCACGCGGCTGAGCAGCAGCTGCCTGGCGAGGCCTCTGCCGAGTAGGCTGAGCAGCCTGCTGCCGAGAAGTACCCGGGCGGTCTCCTCCTCGCGTTTGGCTATGAGCTTTATGGGCTTGAAAGCCTGCTCCAGCAGAGTTGTGTTTCTGGCCGGACTGACGCGGCACATCTAACTGTTTCGCGGCGTCAGTCGGGTCGTACACCTGCAGTTGCCTGTTTCTACCCGAGGTGCCACTGCGGTCCTTCTCACGACTGGGGTGCGGAGATGAGGCCTGATCAACGGATCTAGCCGCATGCGAGTGCACCACCTGCGAGCCGCCAACACCCGGGTTTGCTTTCCGGAACTCCTCATTCTGCCTTGCGGCCTCCAACACCAACTCATTGAGCCTTTCTTGCTGCCTAATGCGCGCGTCGCCGTCGAGACGAGGCAACTCGGCGGCTACAGCCTCTGCAGCTCTAAGTGTTTTTGCGGGGGTGCTGTATCTAGGCCTAGTGGAAGTGTTTGCGGTGGCAGACTGACTAGGAACCTCTCCAACCGTCGCCATCTCGGCGCCCAAGTTGCGCCGAGTAGCACCTACTTTGCCAGCTCGCCTAGCGACTGGCGTGAAGCCGTGAGCCTTGTTGTATTCGATCTGGTCTAGACTAAGCTCAAGTCTAACCTTCTCTAACTCCGCCTGCTCGGCAAGGAGTTCCTGGCGCTCCCTGTCGAGCTGCTCCTTCATGTTCAAGAGCTCGAGGTCGGTGGGAGGCAGCATGCCAGTTCTTCCCGCGGACGCAGGTATGGTCGGAGTAGTGGAGAGGATGCGGTTGCTCTCCTTCTCGTAGGGCTTGTGTGGCTTCCCGCCAGCACTCGGGCCAGGAGGATCGTTGATGATGACCGTAGCGCCAGCAGCACTCTTGCCGGCATCCGCAGCCAGGCCAGCCACCATCACCTCAATGCTGTCCGCGGAAAAGCGCGTAGGCCTTCCGCGAGCAGCGATGACGGCAGGAGGATCCTCTGCCACCAACACCTCCTCCGGGAACTCGTTGACGACGGCGGTGGCGACGTAGATGAGGTGCGAGCCGAAGGAGATCACCGTGCCGCCCTCCGGCATGGCCTTGCCGGCGAAGTCGCCTGCGTTGTCGGTGACGAAGTCGAAGGAGCCGAATCTGTGGACAAGGCCACAGACCACGCGCTCCGCTGAAGAAGATCCCGTCCGAACAGAAACTCCAGCCAGCGCCGCTGGTTGCCCCACAGTGGGCGCCAACTGTCGTGGTGGTGTCACGGCAGATGCCATGGGATGGCTAAAGATGTGGGGACGAAGGACGCTGGAGGTGCTCGGGGAGGGATCACGCGACGAGTAGCCGCGTGAAGTAAGAACAAAGCACTGCAAACAACACGATCTACCCAGGTTCAGGGCCCTCGTGAGGAGGTAAAACCCCTACTCCTGCCTTTCTTTGTGTATTCTGATGTCTCACCGAGTATTCACAGTACAATGGTTCTTGCTACCGAGTAGCCGCTCTCCTCTCTACATGATGAACTAGGTCAAGAACTTAGGGTTTCTGGTGTTCCATCCCAACGTGCCTCGCGCATGAGGCGGCGGGGCACCTTATATACACGGCGCCCAGCCGGATACGTCCAAATACGGACAAGTGTCGACATAGTGTGCACATCGTCCTTCTTCCGAGTTCCCGCTGACAGCTTTGGTTCCTAATCTTGGCTGCACCCGGAAAGTCGTTGGGCAAAACCAAGGGGACAGTCTGGTATCATTGTGCCAAACACAGAGTAGGGCCCCCTTATCCTGCGACCGCCTGCTTCCACACTGTCGCTGTCAGGCAGGCCGGTCCCAGATGAACAGTGGTTTGAATAGTGCCAAGTACGGACCCAGGATACGCGGGATCCTGTGTCAGAACGGCTCCTTTGACTTCTGGCCCGAGTAGGTTCCCGCCAGTTTTACTCGGGCCAGCTCTTCTACTCGAATGGATAGAACTCGATTGATTCCTTCTTCTGGTCATCTTTCCGTAAGACCGAGTAGCAGTCGACCGGGTAGCAGTTTACCGGGTAGGCGGCTACTCGACCAAACTTCTCTTCTGACCTTTGCCTTTACCACTTGCCTTTACCCTACTCGGGGGTAACCCCCCGACACGGGGTCCATGCCGGCTCCTCCGGCTGTTCCCACTTCGTGATGGGTTCTTCTATCTGATCTGTTGTTCCAACTGATTCTTCTCTATCTGATTGGATATAGGTAGCCTCCCCTGACACAGAATCAGATCCAAAATTGTCAGGGATCGAACTGGAAGTACATACCATACCGATGAAGACGCTGATCCGGCCGATTGTCACGACAGATCCGGATTCGAGGTGATCCGACTCTGGCCCCCAGCCGGAATCGTCCACCATCTTCTCTCCTTCGTGGTCGACGTAGATCTCGCCGCCGACGAGATTCTCCATGTTCTTCCGAGCTTCTCCCGTGATGTAAACACCTTTGGACGCAGGCCCCACGGTGGGCGCCAACTGTCGTGGTATAATCACGGCAGACGTTACCGGGGGTAACTTATCTTGGGGCAAGACGACACAGGCGTTTGGGAGAGGGTTTAGCTCAGAGGAAAACATGATGATAATCGATCTGGTAGCCGGCAATCAAGTCGCCGAGTCTCCGATCGTAAGATAACAACTCAACTCTTGAATTACACTGGATACTCGATATTGAGCGATATTGCTAGGGGTTAGATCTCTGTAAACTAAACCTAGGGGTCGGTTTATAAAGCATCCGTACCCCGGGCTTGCCCTCCAAGGCGCAGCCTGAATCCTACCCGGACACCACTTACAAACCCTAGCTTTCCTTACCGCAACCCACAATCCGGGTTACGAGGCCTACAAACTTTGGGCCTTCCAGAAGTTTCGTTATCCTTAGCCGGATCCCGCGTCGTGTCCCTCGGGCCGGGTTACACCTTGGAGTTGGCCTACCGGGTTATTATCCCTCCATCACGCCCCGCTCGAGCTGGAAGCTCTCCAAGTCCTGCAGGAAGCTCCCCAAGTCCAGCAGGAAGCTCCCCAACTTGGCCAGGAGGAATCTGCTCAAAACAAGCAGACAATTGCCCATGGCCATCTGAAAGCTGCCCAATACAAGGATACAGCTGACCACCGCGAGGAGACACACACCCAGTTTAGGCAGGATCTTCTTGTTGGCCAGCTGCCAGGTTCCCAAGTCGAGTTCCTACCATTCCAACATGAGGGGCAAGGTTCCCAAGTCGAGGAGGTAGATGCCAACTCCGAGGCACTGGTTTCTGACCTATGGTCTGAAGATCGGCATCAGTTGTGCCAGGAAGGTAACATGTTGCAGAACTATGCTATCCATTTCCAGAATTAAATCCGAAATGCAGAACACTAACTCTAGCGTGGCCACATTTTTTTAGATAATCAACCTGGAGACATCACTATAGGTGGTGGAGGTGGGGTTGAAAGGGGAATAAACATGGGAAAGGTGCTGGACAGGATGTCCAGAGGAAAGAGGATCAGAATAGTTATTCCTCCTGGATGTACTAGGCCAACAGACGATAAGATTAGTGCCATGTATACCATTGCATGTTCAATTACAGTCAAGGAGGTTGTCCCCGTCTTTCTCCATTGGAAGCAGTAAAAGAAAAGGCCCGACATATTTAAAGCCTTTGCTGGCCATGTGGCTGTAAGTTTTGTAACTCTTGATTCCAGTTATGTCCACTGGTGTTCATAAAACTGAAGTATGATATTTCTTTTGTTTCAGTCAAAGTTTTTGACACGACAAGCTTCCATTTTACACGCATGCTTTAACTTGCTTTAACTTGCTTGTCATCTGCTATTTTAATCTATGTTTTGTACATGCTTGTCGTGTGCTATTTTCATCTATGTTCCTCGGATGCCTGTTTTTCCATCATATATGTCCCCTAGCTTATGTATGATTGTCATCTTATATTTCATATCAATGTTCCTTATGAGCTAGTTCAGCTGCTATCTCATCTTGTCCTTTTGCATACTTTTTAGACTCAAATGGAAGCAAAGATGGCGCCATCTTTGCCGGGGGCACTGTCAGGCCACCTCTGTCTGCCGCCGAAGTTTTCGCTGAGGTGCTCGGACAGGGACAGCGAAAGCCTACGTTCGTAAAGAACATAGGCGTGACAACCACCCGATTTAGAGCAACAAAGCATGACCTCCAGCGTCATCTTAACCGTGAGATAAGCACGAAACAGGAACTTGTCATGGAGCTGAAGGCAGCTAGGGATCAGGCTGATGCAGACAGGATCGCCCGCCAACAAGAACTTCATGACATTCGAAAGAAATCTGCAGATAATACCCAGGCTCAACATAAATCCAATGCCATTCTTCAGGAGCTACTGGGTAGGACACTTTCTACGCCTCAACACAACCCTGCGGCTGGCGAACTGGGTAGCTGATATGAAATTGTTTCTCTTCGTGATGTATTTTGGTGGATTTTTGGTAGGTGCCCTTGGTGAGTTCTTTTGTGCCCCTTGTGAGGCTGTGAACTATGGCAGATGGCATTCGATGCCTCTGCTGGTGGCCCTTGTGAGGCTGTGAACTATTGCAGATGGCCTTTGATGCCTCTGCGGGTGGCCCTTGTGAGGCTGTAACCAGTCTTATTTGCTGCATGTTTTTGTGTGTGCTTTTCTGTGAAAACTAGCAGTGCTAGAATTTAAAATTCGTCTGCACCGGCTAAACGGCCTTTTTCGAACCACGATGAGAAAAAACGTCGATGCACGATGAAATCACCAGAGCACCTGGCGACGGATGCGATCTGTTACGGATACAAGAACACGTGGTACTATATGGTAGGTCCACGAGGCGGCACCTTATTGGATGAAAATCGCGACGGAAAATCACGTCACGGATACGTTTTGACGTGGTCATGCCATGTTGGTCCATGTGCTGGCTCATGATTCGCGACGTCTTACGACGAACTAAAATGTCTCACCGTCGGACAACGTTATAAATTCGTCGATAACAAGCGTATACGTGGAACTTTTTTAGAGCGCCACGTGGCACATCTATAGTGCTTGAATCCGCGACGAGAAAATAAACGTCGCACGTATTATGACGTCATAAAACAGGATCGATGACGTCATAAAATGAGGTAACGGTATTTTCAGTCGCGACGTTTTAAAATGTCAAGAAAATGATGACGTCAGGAACGGTAAACTGACGTCAGTGGCTCCCGTAACGGATAACGGAAAATACGATGCCACATGTGCATACGTTGCAAAGAAAAAAAACGTCGCTCATTGTTGGGCCTTGTGCTGGGTCGGACATTAGCTCGCGACGGTCAAATTTCCATCGCGGGCTTTGTGACGGATTAGTGTTCATTTAATCGTCACAGAATCATCTATGACAGTCGAGGAGGAACGTTCTCACTCCTCGCGTAAACCGTCGTGGATTGCCCTTGGCGACGGTTTGGAGCCCATCCTCAACGTTATTGAAACGTTCCAGACCGCGCGGAATTTGGTAGTGACAACAGGTGCCGATGCAGAGTGGCTGGATCAGATAGACATTGTCATGAAGTAGCCTAGGTTTTGCGTTGCGGAGCTTCCCGTTGGCCAGGGAGCGCTCATTTCAGTCTCCTTGCCCTCCGCGCCTCATCTACTCATACTTGGACTACTTCAGTTCCAGTTCCCAAGGTGTTCGCGACAAATAGGATTTGGCAGCCGGTGTTACCTGATGCACGGTGCTAGACACAGAAAGACCATTTCGGACGGATATACGAACGATAGACCGGACGAGGGCCGACGGGCAGGGGGGGATCTAGGCCCAGGCCAGTACGGGCCACGGCCCGGGCGTGGCCGAAATGTCTGCTTACCATCTGTAGAAAATAATTGGCCTGGGACGTAGCCCATTCTAGCCCATGATGACGGTCTCTCACACGAGTCCACGGCACAAGCGAGGGAAGTCAGAATTTCACTAATTGACCGCTCGTCGCTTCATCTCGTTACCCACAGTGCACAAGCGAGCCTGTGCTGCCACCAGGTTTGCTGCTTCGGGCTCTGGGCTCCGGCCGTCCTCCCGCCCCTACTCGGCTTCACCGCTCGTCCTCCCGCTGCTGTCCGTCCAGCCCTCTGCTGGCCTGATCCGATCCTGCACGATCGGCTGAACCGTTGGTGAAACAACTAGGTAAACTACATCGACCCTCTTCTGTAGGGTGTGGCATAAAGTATCAACTGGTTGGCTGATTTAACAATTGTTTGTAAATGATTGCTTCATTTACTATTTCAGTTGATGTCTGTCACGGGAGGATCAGATGAAATAAACCATTGATGTGGACATTTGGTACTATCTTTTGTAGCCCTGTTCACCAACACTAACACCCTAACACACACAATCACACTAGCTAATACATTAATTCACCAACACTAACAACAAAAATGAGATAAGCAACCTAATTAACAATACCACACCTACTCATATGCAAACTAAGAAGTTAATTTGACCTCAAATTGCATATAAATCAAATAGACTCCCACATTTACTAATAAACTAAAAGTCCACAAATCACTCTACTTCTATAGCATGAAATGAGCTAAAATAGCAACGAGTGATGAGAGGATGAAGTTGCTAACCTTTTAGAACACTTGGATATTTGCTACAGCACTAAATCTTGACAAAACTTGGAGAAAATGTGGGAGAAAACTCGAATTTGGAGGAATACACAGAGGAGAAAATGGATTATGTGGCTCAGACACAATAACATACTAGACCATGAAGGCGCGCTTTGCCGCACCCGCCCATATTTAAAAAAAATACAAAAATTTCTAAGGAAATACATACATGACAAAGAAATTGGACAGTTTGTGTTGTCTCTCAATGTAGGCGGTAGGGCATATTTGTTCCATATCAATCCGAATTGAAGGTGAAAATGCATCACAAAGGGACATCAAATTGCAAGTTCGAAAACATGTTTATGCATTCGACAGACAATAATTATTTACCTTGTACAACAAATTATTTCTTAAATCAACACTAAAAGTAACTTTACATCGGGATATGAACGGTCCAATTTAACTTTGGGATGATTTCATCAATAAAAATCTGGAATAGGTCTTGTCTGTCTTTAAGATAAAGAGACATAATTCTAAAAGTAGTTGTAAACAAGCTGGCTTAACCTCTATTTATATACTTTACATTACCAACATTGATATACAACATAACAAGAGGGTGATAAGCATGAAACCTTAATGTTGAAAACATTAGGCAATGAGCTGAAATAAATATCTTCTGATGATATAAGGAACAACCGGGAAGGCATATACATGCCACAGTAGGAAACTCTCCAATACCACACATTGCTTCAGAAAACACTTTGAAATTACAAGTGATTAGTTGATTCATTCCTATGAGCCTAGTATGAAAGAAACATAAGGACAATCATAAATTATATTTGGGGCAATAATTATTTTATCCACCTAGTATTCCTACAAAAATAAAAGACAAGTCTAAGTTTCCATAACAACAACAAATCTGTCGTTTGTTGGCTCTAGTCTAGTGTTGGCACTACAAATGTAGATCACCTTCCGTAGGTCATGTCACTAAATTAACCAAGTGAAGTTCAGACAATACATTTGGTAAGTACAAAACAAATTATCATTAGTAATCCACAAACTTCATTAAGCTGTAATACGATTATATTCCGATTGGACAGTTCCTCTCAGAAAACCTGCAATAGCATCAAAGCTAGAAGAAACGTCTAAGCTAAATGCCTCTCTTGCATAAATATGTGCGGCATAGTTTGCTCCTCGACAGATGGAGAGAAACTTGAACTCCTGGAAGGCTGAAACATGTTACTCATTTCCTTCAACTCATTAAGAACATAAGCTTCTTTAGCTCGAATTGCTCGGTTTTCAGTCTAGATCGACAATGGCAATGCAGCCGGTTGCAGAATGATGCGGTGCAACTTCCAGTCATTCCATACAGCTCAGAAGTTAACCGATAAAGGGGTCAGCAATGAACTTGTGCCTGGTACAGTTTGCTTGCATAAAGAAACCCTTCTCATCTCTTTAAGATATAGCCTGAACCCGCTACTTTCCAACTAAATCCAATGTTAATTTCAAAACTTGAATTACTTGTTTTAGGAGATGCCTGATCAAAGTTTTTTTCCTTCTAGAGCATTGGCTGACAAGAATAACCACCGGCTTTGCAAAATAGATTTTGGAGGAAAAAATTGGTAGGAAAAGGTGAATTTTATCTTAGAATAACAAAAATGAAATTACAAAATTAATAAGACCTTTGTACTATTGCTTTCAAGTACACATGAAAGCTTCACCTCACCTAATTCTAATGTGCAAAGAACTTCTACCTTTTGTGAAAAAAACCAAAGTTCATTGCATTCAAAAGAAAAATATTATAGGCTATCAAGAATAAATCTCTTGAAAATTAAACTTGATTTTTCAAGCGCTCGAAGCTTTAAATAGTATTTCAAATCAAAAAACAAAAGGTGAAGGAAGAATGAATGTTAGCACTACCTTCTTTCATGATATATAGCTGGAGCGATGGCTTGTTGAAGACTTGAAGTTACTTGTGCTTGGGGAAATCCTAAACAAGTACTAATAGTCGGCTTCATGTATTTCTTCCTGGTACGACTTGCTATTTAGAGGTTAAATCTGTACAAAAAATATCCAGATCAACCGTCTTTAACATATACTTGGATTTCTGAGTAGCAGTTATCATCGCTCTGCACAACAGCCCGAAGAAGCAAATTACGGTTAAGACCAAAGACAAAAGGAGCACCACTGCAAAGACTAAAGACTAAACACACCCCTCCATATATGGGAGTTCTATTGGCCAACGTCTGACAGAGATCTTCATAATTGATTGACTCGGTCAATGAGAAATAAATTAAGGGAGGAATTTTCTAGTTAGAAAATAATGTTTAAGGCGATTGTTGTCTTGAATATTCCCTTTCCCTTCTTGCACCTTCTTGCACAAAAGACACAAACTACAAATCGCAACCGAGCTTTGCCAATCGACAACAACCAAACCTTCCTGTATCATCAGGGTATGGTGATTGATAAACATGTCAGAGATTGAGGCATTGCCATGTGAAAATTTCCAAAACAAAGCTAGCTACATGGAATGCACCATGGCCTAGACTTTGAGATGACCCATGGTTCCATAATGCAGCAAATCAAAATAGACACTGAGATTTGTACACTACGATGAGATGAGTCTGGGGCAGTGAAAAATAGTCGGTACCTGCTCGAGGTGAATGCCAGAAAAAAAGAGGAGAGGGAGAGAGGGATGGGACATATTGGATCTGTGTCCTCGAAGACGAACAGATGGCGGTTGATCTTGTGGGTCTCCTCGAATCCCAGGGCCCGATCTCCATGACTCCAATCCTGCTTCTCGCTATCCCTTGGCCGCTCTGCTTTGCAGCTCGGAGATCGCCGAAAAGACCCCATATTCTTGCATTCCTAACGGACCCTGCAGCTGCACACTAGCAGTAAATAGGAGGGGATGTGCAGCATATATAAGGAATTAAAAAGAGGAGATGGTTTGGCATGAAACGCTCTTCCACTACCAGGGAGCGGAGGCGGCGCACCTGCTCCACCATTAATTCCGCAGTCCCCTCAATGCGCGTAAGCTGGGTTGGCTCAATCGCCGCCGGCGCGCTGAAGCGCCGCTGGAGGGCCGTCCAAGCTTGAACGCCGCCCGTGCGACCAATCAAGGGGCAATCGAGACCAAAGGATAAGCCGCCCAGTAAGGCCAAACGATCGAATGCGGCCCAACTAATGAAGGGTGGGCTAGGTCGATCTGCAGAGTAGCTGCGTTGAAACGTCCCGAGAGGTCCGTCTAGCTGAATCGCTATGGTGAAATATGAGGTAAAAACGATTCGGGGTTAGTGAGCTAATCTGGCGTGTACACTGTTCAAATAAGACGGTTTAGGGCTCCCAATCGTTGTGGTTGCTTCTAGCTTGACGCGTTTTACTGTTTCTTAATATGTAAGAACCATTTTGTCCCGGTTGGTATCAACAGCCGGGACTAAAGGATTATCTTTAATTTTGGTTGGTGATACAAACCGGAACTAAAGGTGGGCCACGCGGCCGCAACACGTTCACGGGTAGAAAACAGGCCTATAGTCCCGGTTCGCCAGGGCCAGTAGTCCCGGCCGCGCAACCGGGACTAGCTATGCGCGACTAAAGACCCCCCCCCCCCTTTAGTCCCGCCACTTACGGACCGGGACTAAAGGCCCGTCCACGTGGGCGCCAGGAGTCCGTCGCGGCGGAGGACCTTTAGTCTCGGTTCTTGTGGCTAACCGGGACTGAAAACCTGCGCAGCTTTAGGGTTTTAGGCCCCCTAAACCTGGTTCCTTTTTAATTTGTTTTGTTTTATTTCTTTTATATTTTATTTTGTGTTTTATTTTTATTTTTATGAAGTTTCAGTACACATATATATATTTTACGATACTATATACATGCATATATATATATATATATATATATATATATATATATGAAATTTCAAACAAGGAGAATTCAATAGGAATATATAATATATATTCAATATCGGGTGACCATATATACAACCTCGAACAAGTTTCCCTATTACACAATTAAGATGGATGACCATACACAAATTCGAACTAGTTTCGAAGTACTCAGGGCTGATGCGTATAATAGTCATCGTCGGTGGACGCATGGTACTCTCCTTTCCTATCGATGACATGCCTAAGGAAAAATCCTGCTATTTCCTCTTGAATTGGTCGGAAGCGAGCTTCTGGAGTAAGCGCCCTCCGCAAGTTATTGAGACCGTTCCGCGTGGTCTCGTCCTTCTTCCTCTCAGAGATTTCTTTCCGTATGTTCTCACAGACATAGTATCCACATAGACCGGTCCCCGGTGGCTGCTTATCCACACCTTTGACCACATTTTAAATTGTAGCTAATGTTTGAATCCACCGACATGTCCATGTGAGAACCGTCTCCAAACTCTACATTGCAAATAAATAAAATGAACAAGGGAGTTATTAGCTACTGCATATTAGGAAATGAACAAAAGAGACCGATCGATATAGAGCGCAAATGATTGAAAATAATTACCTTTGCATCATTTTTCTCATGTCGATCCAAAGATCTGTATTTGAATTCATAGAGTCAATGATAAAAACTATGGAGCTGTGAAGTTCAATATTTTAGCAGAATCCAGTGGTACCTGCGGACACGTTACATGCACAGTCATGCATAACTTATCGATTAGACATACCATGCATGGAGTAAACAAAAGAGAATGGGAACATGAGAGAAACACTCACCCAAAATGGTAAGGAAATAGAATATAATTTTTGGATTCATGCTTTTTATGAAAATTGTACAAGTCTTTCCCCACGTCTTTGGGGTGACGTTCTAACATAGTTCCATTAATGATTTATGGGTCAATGAACCCAATATCATGGATGAGTCTTATTCTGCATTCCCAAATCTTCAATCTGCATAATAGCGTACGCAACAATATAGTTAATTAGGACAATATATATATATAGTGTAGGCAATGAAGAACGAGATGAGGTAGAAATAAATCACTTACAGAACGTAGCAACTCAGGATAGATTTGTCGAGCTCGCGCAGATTGAACAGCTGGAACAATTCACTCATCTCAACTGTTACAGAGTACTTTTTGGTGTGATGCTCCTCTGTATAATCCACATACACAAATTCTTTGTCGGTCCATGATATGAATTGTTTGTACCAACGTAGCAGACTTTGCATCAGTGGTGGTAGATCCTTTTCCTTCGTAGGCTCGACGAGAGGCCCTTTCTTCACATATTGTAATGCTACCTCACCCATTGGCGCATCGTCCAGGCCTAACGAGGCACGAAGAGACAAGCCCATGTCGGACGCATTTTTCATGGCAATCTCTACAGTCATTCCAACTGTTGCCAAAGCATTTATGACCTCGGGGTTCTGTTCCGGAGCGGCTTTCACTATGAGCGGGGGGATCGATTGTTTACTCTGCATCCCGAGCTGGTCAACTTGTTTCCCGCTTTTTTTTCTTTTTCCTTTTGCTTTCTCCTCCTCCAATATTTTTGCTTTCTCCTCCTCCAATATTTTTGCTTGCTTACGAAGTTCAATCTCATAGTCTTTAGGCAAATTCTTCTCGGCTTGGGACATTGTCGACAAAAAACCCGTAGCCCACTTGTCTACAATCGGAAGGAATACTTCCTTGGGCTCAGGCTCCTTTAGCGCCTTCTGACGGGCCTTCCATTTGTCAACGTCAGCCTTCACGGCCAATTTGGTTTCAGCATCACTAAGTTCCCAAGGCCTTGGGGGAGAGGCTTCAGTGATGGCTCCGGTACCCGTGTGGTCTTAGATACATAAGGCTCCGGGTTAATAGACAAAGAGCAGGTTCCCTTGCTGTCCGCCTGCTTCTGTTTCTTCGCTGGAGGAGGAATGGGGGGCGACGACTGATTATCCTCCGGAGGAGGAATGGGGGGAGACGGCTGCTTTTCCTCCAGAGGAGGAATGGGGGGAGACGGCTGCTTAACCGTCGGAGGAGGAATGGGGGGCGACGGCTGCTTAACCGCCGGAGGAGGAATTGGGGGCGACGGCTGCTTACCCGCCGGAGATTGTGGATCGGGGGACGGCGTCGAATGGCGTGAAGGAGGCGTAGGTGAACCACCACCACCACCACCACCACCAGCAGCACCTGCACCATCGGAGGGGGGTGGACTTGTTAGCCTTGGCGTCTCGCTTGGAAACACTATGTACTTCTTTTTCCATAGAATGAACTGGCGCTTGACATCTCCAAGTCTTCTCTCCCCTTCGGGTGTAGCTATGTCAATCTCCAGGTCCTCAAACGCTTGGACTATGTCTTCCACCGTGACACGAGCATAGCCATATGGAATAAGGTTGTTGTGATGGAGTGCTCCAGGTGTACAGGGTAAAGCACTGCCGGTAGCTACCTTCATGAAAATGTTCCCCACGGGATAATGCAGATCACATTCTTTCATCTCCTTTACATCATCCACGGGGTAGTGAGGCTCCGGTGCATGTCTCTCGATCATCGGTGCATTAGCACCTGCAGTCGGGGCCTCCGTGGAAGCCACGCTGCTTCTCCGCTGATGCTGGCTTCCGAGATCCGCTGCATGTTCTTCATGCGGCCCTGCAGCCGACGCTTTTTCTTTCTCAAGTATTCCCGCCACGATCTTCTTCAGCTCACTAACTTCCATTGCAAGATGCGACATTTGATCTGCAGCCCGGTCCGTACCTCTCTTACGGCTTCTGTAACAGTACGGGTCACCCTCCTGGGAAAACCCTACTTTCCACGGCAATCTGCCTTTGCCACGTATATGTCCTCCGTGTTCAGGATTCCCGAGGGCATGGGTCAGTTGGTCTCTCTCTCTGTTGAACGTGAGCACGCCCTGTTGAGCTTTGGTCATTGCGTCAACAAGGTTTTTTGTGGGAGCAAATGTTTTCTGCCGGTGAACACACTCTCCTGTCTCCGGGTCTAGCGATCCCCCATGCCCGTACCACCACATTTGGCTCTTTCGTCCCATCCCTCTGTACCTAGACGGATTCCTCTTGCCGTCAGGCCGTCCTCCATCGCCTGCCACTTAGGCGCCGAAACGTGGTATCCTCCTGGCCCCATAACATGATGGTACTGTTTCTTTTCCGCATTAGTCTTATTTTTTTTCGACATTTCCTTGAAATGCTCCGATTTATGTTGCGTCACAAATTCTGTCCAATCATCTCTCAGTTTCTCATGTTGTCCAGTGAAAATCGGAGTCTTGCCCTTGCTGACATATTCGCGGAACAATTTTTTCTTGAAGTTCCGGAATGCTTCGGCCATCTTCTGAAAAGCGAACTCTTTGACTATCCTCCTCCTCTGACGTCCACCCGGAACCTCCTCACCGAATTCATCTTTTTTGTTGTATTCCGGAGGTAGAATGAAATGTGCAATCAGCTTTCTAAACATAATCTTTTTCGTTCTCTTGTCGACATAACTGAAATCAAGACGTGCTTTCTTTGGCTCCTTCCATTCCTGGACGGTGATCGGGACGGTGTCTCTAACAATGACTCCACATTGGTTGATAAACTTTGTGGTGTGTTGTAGGGGCTTGCCGGTTACACTGACTGATTCGATGGTATATGTTTCTCCATATTTCATCGACTTGGATTTGCCACGCTTTGTCATACTAGATCCGGCCGAGGGCTAAAATAAGAAAAAGAGTCGCGCGCGTTAGTGCATATGTATTCACATTTCAATAACTTTGTATCACGAGAGTTCCAATGTATATATATATATATATATATATATATATATATATATATATATACCTCGCCGGAGGTGGTTGTTCTTTGCAATTGGAGATCGTCGTTTGTCGACGGTTGACCTCCGTCATCAATGTCCATTCCTTCACCTCCTTGATCATCGACAATGTCCGTCCCTTCACCTGTTTGATCATCGACAATGTCCGTTCCTTCACGTTCTTGATCATCAAAGTTCAGATAAGAAGAGACTACATCCTCTTGTTGCTCATCTTCTGGGCCCGGCACATAAGGGGTCTCGTTGGCTATCATGCCGTATATAATACCTTCAGCCTCCTGATCCGTAAACGGCAAGGCTCTATTGTCCGCCATATGTCACTCCTGCAGACATGCATGTAGTAAAAATTAATTAAGTATATAGGAGACTTAGCAAATATTGTCGTAGAAGGAGGGAAAACAGATTGCTAGGGTTTTGGGTGAAAGAACGATGACCACCGGAGGGGGAAAACCATATTTTAGAGGTGTGTCCAAGATTAGTTGCTCAAATGACTTGGAGAACCCCATAGCTAGGTTGCATTTGCTTTTCTGGTCATTTTGGTATATTACACTTAATATTCTGAATTTATTGAATTAAAACTTATTTTCATTATTTTAATGAATTTAACTCAAATTCAAATATGGTCTCATTTTGAACTTTGTCAAACATGATTGATAATGATATAAACAGATAGCTTACATTTTTGCGAACATTTTGCATATTTTTCCATAATTTTTGGAATTATAAATTAAAAGTTGTTTAATTTACAGGATTTAATTATTTTATGTAATTCCATATAAAGTGGGCCCCACGTGTCACGATGACGTCATTTAAAAAAAAACTCGCCAACACGTGGCCAGGTGACGTCATGATGACGTCACCCTGGCGTGACACGGTGGCCGGCGGTGTGGCAATTTCTGCTCTCTGTCTCCGGCGATTCCGGCCACGGGGAAGGGTCTCCGGCGATTCTGGCCACGATTCAAGGGCGGCGCGAGGCCCGCGGCGAGGGCGGCGTTGGTTCGAGGGCGGCGCGAGGCCCGCGGGGAACCTACCGGAGAAGGCGACGGGGCGGGGCCGGAGCGGGGCGGAGGCAGTGGAGAGAAGGTCGCGGGCGACGGCGACGACGACGGCGCGGTACTCTCGCAGGCGACGACGACGGAATCGGGCGACGACGACGGAATCGACGAGCAGGGCGCCGGCGCGAGGAAGATGAGGGTTTGGACTTAGAAATTTTTGGGACCGGTAATATATAGGGCCAGCCTTTAGTCCCGGTTGGTGACACCAACCGGGACTAAAGGTCCCCTGGGGTACCCTCCGCGGGCCTTTAGTCCCGGTTGGTGTCACGAACCGGGACTAAAGGTGAAATTTTTCGCGGCGTTTCCGTTCCCGCGCAGAACGAGCCTTTAGTCCCGGATAGTGACACGAACCGCGACTAAAGGTGGTTATTCGAATTCTTTTCCTTTTCCCAATCTTAAAAATACAAATAATATATCAGAAAATTCAGAAAAAAAAACTAATTCTTTTTCCAATCTTAAAAATACAAATAATATATGAGAAAATTCAGAAAAATAAAACTAATTCTTTTTCCAATCTTAAAAATACAAATAATATATGAGAAAATTCATAAAAAAAACCAATTCTTTTTCCAATCTTAAAAATACAAATAATATATCAGAAAATTCAGAAAAATAAAACTAATTCTTTTTCCAATCTTAAAAATACAAATAATATATGAGAAAATTCAGAAAAAAAACTAATTCTTTTTCCAATCTCAAAAATACAAATAATATATCAAAAAATTCAGAAAAATAAAACTAATTCTTTTTAAAATCTTGAATATATATATATATAGATAAAAAAGGCAGTACATAATGGCAAAAGTGGATCTAAACCTAAACGGAGAGCATAGATGCATGATCTGATATCTGCTGCTAGTCATACTCCTGCCTAGGCCTATAGTACATCCACTCATAGTCGTCGTAGTCGCCGCCATCGTCGTCACTATCGCCTGACGGTGCTCTGCACTCCCTCGGAGGATCACGACTCCAGGACTGGGCCTGAGGGTAGCGCAGGCGGGGGATATCGTCGGCCCTGATGTAGTCCATGACGCTTTGTAGAGTCCGGCCGGACCACCATAGCCGACGACCGGCCTCGTGAAAGTTCCCAGGAGGCAGGCCGTCCTCCTCATACCTGGCGAGCGCCCTCTCACGCCGATTGATGAAGAAGGCATCCCAAGTATGCTGGTTATCGGGATGCCAACTGGGATTCCTCCGCTGCTCCGGCGTGAGCTCGTGGTAGTAGTGGTTCGTGATGGCCGCCAGACGCGCCACACCTTGAGGAAGAGGAGGGACCGGCACTCCGCCGGCGCTAAGCATCGAACCGGCGGGAACGCTGTAGCCGGGCGGGCAGGGGTAGTTCGAGGCGGAAAGTGCCTCCGCCTGGATGAATGTTAGAGTGGGTACGATAGAAGCCATGAGAGAGTGGTGAGTTTGTATGTGTTTATGCCAATGGTGTGGCAATGCATACATATATATAGCAAGAAGAAAACATCCCTTTAGTCCCGGTTGGTGTCCCCAACCGGGACTAAATGGGTTAGGGTTTCTTTGGGAAACAGATCATCCCTTTAGTCTCGGTTGGTGACACCAACCGGGACTACATGGGAATTAGGGTTTCGTTTGGACCAATCAGATAGAATCACACGGATCGTGTGTTTCTTTCAAGCGCTTGTGAGTCATTGGATCCGGGTGTGTTTTTTTCGAGCTGTTGTGAGCCGTTCGATCAGGGCTATGGTGTGTTTCTTTCGAGCTGCTGTGAGCCGTTGGATGAGGTGTTTCTTAACCGTTGGATCAAAACCCTAGCTCGACACTTTGTGAGCCAGAGGACCCTATATATAGCCCAGCTTCATACACCGGTCAGTTCATCTCCCAAATACAAAACATCCGGATTCGCCAGTATACGCCCTGCTGTGCATTTGGTATGCATATATGCACCCAGTAGCCACTGCAGGGTTGTATACTCGCGATACCGATTGTTTTGTTCGACACCCCCCTTTAATATTTGATACATCATATATTCAGTTCATCGAGCAAATACAAAACATCCGGATTCGTCGTCATACGTCCAGCCGTGCATTTGGTATGCATATATGCACCCAGTAGCCACGGTTGGGCTGTATGACGGCGATACCGTCTGTTTTGTTCTACACCCCCTTTAAGGTTTGATACATCATATATTCAGTTCATCGAGCAAATACCGTCTGTTTTCTGTTTTTAGTAAAAGTTTTGTACAATAAATTAGAGATAATATAATTCACATGATCCATTAAATATGATCCATTCAACAAAGTTTGGTACAATAAATTATTACACATCAATTTTTCCCTTGTGTCCCCGCTTTCTTACGATTTGGACGTATCCATGGAGCATCCTCATCATTTAACTTAATGCTTGGGTCAGATTTCACTTTGAAGGGCGGAATTTCACCAAAAATATTATAATATTCTGACATGTCTGTCTTGTCCTCCACTCCCACGATGTTTCTTTTCCCTGAAAGAACAATGTGGCGCTTTGGATCATCGCATAATGTACTGATCGATTTCTTATCTTTCCGTTTCCTCGGTTTGCTACTCATGTCCTTCAAATAGAAAACCTGAGCGACATCTTTGGCTAGGACGAATGGTTCGTCAAGGTAACCAAGATTGTTGAAATCCACCATTGTCATTCCGTATTGCTCGTCCACCTTTACCCCACCTCCTGTTAGCTTGAACCATTTGCACCGGAACAAAGGGACCTTAAAAGAGGGTCCATAGTCAAGTTCCCATATCTCCTCTATGTAACCATAATATGTGACCTTTTGCCCAATCTCGGTTGCTGCATCAAAGCCGACACCACTGTTTTGGTTGGTGCTCTTTTTATCTTGGGAGATCGTGTAAAATGTATTCCCATTAATCTCGTACCCTTGGAAAGTCGTTATAGTCGAAGATGGTGTCTTGGCCAACATGTACAGCTGATCTCCAACATCATTGTCATTCATTAAATGTTTTCGCAACCAACTTCCGAAAGTCTCCATGTGGGCCTTTCTAATCCATGATTCAGGCTTCCCCGGGTTGTTCGAGCGTAAAATATTCTTGTGTTGCTCGAAGTACGTAGCCACGAAGCTCGAATTTTGCAGAACTGTGTAGTGTGCTTCAGTCATAGAATGACCGTCCATACATATCGTTGATTTCCTTCCGATCGTGCCTTTTCCACTTAGTCTCCCCTCGTGCCGCGATTGAGGAATACCAATCGGTTTAAGGTCAGGAACATAGTCAATACAGAACTCAATTACCTCCTCATTTCCATAGCCCTTTACGATGCTTCCTTCTGGCCTAGCACGGTTACGAACATATTTCTTTAATACTCCCATAAACCTCTCGAAGGGGAACATATTGTGTAGAAATACAGGACCGAGAATGCAAATCTCTTCGACTAGGTGGACCAGGAGGTGCATCATAATATTGAAGAAGGATGGTGGAAACAGCAACTCGAAACTGACAAGACATTGGACCACATCGTTCTGTAACCGTGGTAGATCTTCTGGACTGATTACCTTCTGAGATATTGCATTGAGGAATGCACACAGCTTCACAATGGCTACTCGAACATTTTCCTGTAGGAGGCCCCTCAAAGCAATCGAAAGCAATTGCGTCATAATCACGTGGCAGTCGTGAGACTTCAGGTTGGAACTTTTTGTCCGCCATGTTTATTATTCCCTTTATATTCGACGAGAAGCCAGACGGGACCTTCATACTGCTCAGGCATTCAAAAAAATGACCTTCTCTTCTTTTGTAAGAGCGTAGCTGGCACGACCTTGAAACCATTCCGAATGCCGGTCATCTGGGTCTTTCAAAAGTTGCTGGTCCTGTCGTGCTTCCTTTGTATCATTTGTCTTTCCATACACGCCCAAGAAGCTGCAGGTTCATTCTTCGTAACATTCATCACGTCGATTGCAGAGCGGACATCTAGGACTTTCCAATGCTGTAGCTCCCAAAATATCGATTTCTTTTTCCACATGGGTACGTGCCCGTCAACTCCCTGCGGAACTGATTGTCCGCCAGGACCCTTTCCAAAGATGACTTTCAAATCCTTGACCATATCAAATATCTCAGCTCCAGTACGTTCCGCAGGCTTCGGCCGGTGATCTGCATTGCCGTTGAAATGCTTGCCTTTCTTTCTTATGTTATGATTTCGGGGAAGAAATCGACGATGACCCAGGTACACGTTCTTCCTACAATTATCCAAAAATACACTTTCAGTCTCATGTAAGCAGTGCGTGCATGCTTTGTATCCCTTATTTGACTGTCCCGAAAGGTTACTGAGAGCAGGCCAATCGTTGATGGTTACAAAAAGCAACGCTCGTAGGTTAAATTCCTCTTCTTTGTGCTCATCCCACACAGGTACACCAGGTCTGCCCCACAATTGTAAAAGTTCATCAACTAATGGCCTTAGGTACACATCGATGTCGTTGCCGGGTTGCTTCGGACCTTGGATGAGCACTGGCATCATAATGAACTTCCGCTTCATGCACAACCAAGGAGGAAGGTTGTAGATGCATAGAGTCACGTGCCAGGTGCTATGGCTGGAGCTCTGCTCGCCAAAAGGATTCATGCCATCAATACTTAGACCAAATCTTATGTTCCTTGCGTCAGCTACAAAATCTTTGAACTCTCTGTCGATCTTTCTCCATTGCGTTCCATCAGCGGGGTGTCTCAACTCCCCGTCGGACTTACGGTCATCTTTGTGCCATCGCAACAACTTGGCATGCTCTTTGTTCCTGAACAAGCGTTTCAACCGAGGTATTATAGGAGCATACCACATCACCTTGGCGGGAACCCTCTTCCTGGGTTTCTCGCCCTCAACATCGTCACCAGGGTCATCGCCTCTGATCTTATAACGCAATGCAGTGCATACAGGGCATTCATTCAAATCCTCGTATGCACCGCGGTAGAGGATGCAGTCGTTAATGCATGCATGTATCTTCAGAATCTCTAAACCTAGAGGGCACACAACCTTCTTTGCTTCATACGTACTGACGGGCAACTCGTTATTCTTCGGAAACATATTCTTCAACATTTTCAGCAAATTTTCAAATGATGAGTCAGCTACAGCTTCCCGTGCCTTCCATTTCAGCAAATCCAGTGTGCAGCCCAGCTTTTTCAGACTATTGTCGCATCCTGTGTACAGCGACTTCGTGTGATCCTCTAACATGCGATCCAAATTCTCCCTCTCCTTGTCAGTTTCGCAGCGTCTCCGTGCATCAGCAATGGTCCGACCAAGATCATCAGCGGGCTCATCATGTGCCTCTTCTTCACCTTCACCAAACCCTTCCCCACCTTCAGCATCATCCTCCATGAAGGTATCACCGAAAGCGTCATGATAGTTGAAATCGATATCATCCTCTTCTTCATCTTCTTCCATTCTAACCCCTCTTTCTCCATTCTTGGTCCAACAATTATAGCTTGGCATGAAACCGTGCCGAAGCAGGTGCATGTGAACGACTCTTGAGGAGGAGTGACCCTTCTCATTCTTACATTCAGCACATGGACAGATAATAAAACCTCGTTGCTTGTTCGCATTTGCCACTACGAGGAAATCTTTCAAACCCGTAGTGAACTCGCCGGAGAGTCGGTTACCGTACATCCATTGCCGATTCATCTGCATTATTATTATATAAAGTATATAATTAACCATCATGCATTTGTTAAATTAACTAGCTGGAAATAATACAAATCATGAAAGGGTTCAAGTTGCTAACCGCGATCGTGGAGGTAAAATAAATGAAAACGCTCAAGTGCGGCTCGGACACTTAATATCATATGTGTTTCATGCTATCGGGCATTTCATCGAACACCTTGTGTGCATAGTAGGAACCAAAAGCATACCCACCACCCCTTGTGAATGTTGTGAGCAGAAGTGACACCAAATGTGGCTAAGTGCAGCGAGCTGAGTCCTATATATAGGATGGGCCTTTAGTCCCGGTTCACCTGGACAACCGCGGCTAAAGGCCTTGGGGCCAGCCCGAGGACCTATTATCCCCGGTTGGTCTGGCCAACCGGGACTAAAGCCCCTCCCCTCCGCCAGTTGTGGACCGAGCGCGCTGGGCCCAGACTATTGGTCGCGGGTCTCGTCCCGAACCGCGACTAAAGACCCCTATGGTCGCGGGTCGATTATTTTGGGGACTAATGGGAGCGTATGGAAGGCCTATTTTCTACTAGTGGTTTAGTTTCGGTTGGTGTCACCGACCGGGACTAAAGGTCCCGTTTGAACCGGGACTAAAAGTCGACCATATTCGTGCCACGTCCTAGCCGTTAGAGCCGGAACTAATGCTAGCATTAATTTCGGCTACAAACGCTGCCGAGACTAAAGCCTTTTAGTCTGTCGAACGAAGGCTTGTTTTCTACTAGTGTGAATTTGTTTTCTGCTAGTGTGAATATGGGCTTTGTGTGGTGGAGAGGACACTATTTTCCGTGCTATTTTTGCATGTCAAGATTCGGCAGTCCTATGGGATGCCATGTTCATGGAATGGCCAATCCCACCAAAGAAAGAGGTAATGCTTAAGAACATCAAAATGAAATATGCTGATCCCAGTAAATAACGCCAGGAAAATATAGCAAATAAGAAATGGTTGACAAGATAAGAAGGGGAATCAAATCTTGCTAGCGGAAGCACTAGCACTAAGCAAGATTTGCTAGTTCTCATGTACGGTCCAGTCTAGAGTGAGTTGACAGCAGTTAGGTGAATTATTGCACTAGCCAATTATCTCACAAGTCCGAACTGATGGAAAGAGCCATGCAATATATTTATAATCTAACACTCCCCCTCACGTGTAGACTATTTTAGTCCTTAGCGTGGGATCGGTGTAGGTAGTAGGATCTTTTTTTTAACTGCGCAACCAGGATCTTGAACTTGAGACCTTTTGGCTCTAATATCATAATGAATTATTGCACTAGCCAATTATCCCAAAAGTCCGAACTGATGGAAACGGATATGAAATATATTTCTATTCTAACACATTCTACCAGGAGGTCTCACATGAAACTAGCTCACATAGACAACCTGCAACCAGAACGAATTCTGGGGTTAATCTAGGCACAAATGAGGCAAATATGGCTTATTTCAGATTATTTTAATCTATTAAACCAATATTGGACCTCATGGAAAGTGAAATCTCCACATTAGAAGACTATTTCCCATCGTAAATAAATTACAAGCAATATTACAATACTCCATTCCATCAAAGACGAATTAGAAAGGACAATGTGGAGAGATGGGGAGAAGGCCGAGAACACCGATAAAACAAAAATACATGAATATCCACTAACGGAACACCAGCCCAGAACGCCGCCTGGATCCCAGATTCGCTGCTTTCACAGCCAACCTCATCGGATAAGAGTCATCAAGCTCACCTTGGTCTACTATATGACTAGTCTTGCGCATCATCAGGTTGAGTTGCGAATAGTTCAATATATTTGTGAAAGAAGGCATTCTCAACTAAATAATGACCACCCTCATATAAGGATCCATCCAGCGGGTGCTTGACTACATCTCCACAACCAAAACAATGTCGGGGATCAACACCACCGTTGCCTATGAGCTCTGAAAACCCACCTATAGAAAGGAGGCATTGTTATGATAGCATAAGCCCAGATTCAACACAAAAAGTAATCAAACCATGTAAATTTTGGTTTAAAACTAACCAACTCTCTCGTTTTCTTCTAGAGCAACTATGGACACCGGTACCCAAGCGTTTATATGAAAATAAAGTCGCAACTCTGCAAAGAAGAACTCCTCATTTGAATCCTCCAGAGTGCTCTTTGCCGTGAAATTCAAATGATAATGGACATCGTCATATCTGATTATTCTGCTAACGATGCCTTTGACAAGCTGATACTTGATCTGGCATTTTTTTAAGTGTAAGGAAATAAAAATGGATTGAAGATAACATCTGAAGAAAAGAAAGTCAAGCTATAAACAAAGAGCAAGAAATACATGTGGATGGGAAACCGAGATGATTAAAAAAAAGGAATTCACCTCGTGCTTGTCTTGGCTGTTGTAGTGCTCCAATGCGATGTTTGCATAGTCAGGGACAGTTTCCAGATATGGGGTCGAAACATTCATCCCCGTAGCCGTAGTATTCTGGATTAGGGGAGGACTACGCCGGGCTAGATTTTTTTTTATAAAGAGAATATATTAATACCGAAATGATATCGATTACACCCCGCCTCTGCAACAACATAATAAATAGAGCAAGTCTACAAATTACGGATGCACATAGCAGAAAAATAAATAAATAAAAAGGCCCCGCCGAGCACTCGTAGCGTCGAAGCAGAAATAGCCCCACTAGTGATGATAACACCTCGTCTCCAAAATAGCTTCGCCGAAACGAAGACTCCAAGAAGGTAGCAGTGCGCAACACTGTCGACGTCCGGTCTAACCAATATGGTCAGAATCTGAGTTTTCACCCTAGAGAAGGTCTAATCTCCCAATAATACCTCCAACAAGGAAATGACTAGAGAGTCACCATTGCCAGGTATAACCTCTAAGGCCATTGTCACACCACCTAGCGAGCTTCTGCAAGCGCCGCGAAGCGGTGAATGCCAGCACATATGTTAACTCCTGAAGTCCTGATCCTTCATGATCCTTGCCATCGCCAGTACTGAATGACCTCACTCAATATGAGCGCTGAGATCATTTTCCCTTCGAACCAGCTTTACATACCCAGTTCCATCAGCATCATGGTAATCACAGCTGATTGCCGGTCCATGGAACGCTGCGGCTGCGAGGTCATTCCTTGGGCACCATACTGCTGCCCGGACATGAGCAGATGGGACCAAAGTATCACCATCATAGCGCTGGCGAGGCAGTTGTCCAGACTCGTTTGCAGCCCCCCATCGTCGGAGCACACACCACAGCTAGATCGACGACAACCTTCATCCGCAAATCGGCGACATGACAAGCATGCGTCCTGCTGCAGCTATACTCCAGATTAGTAACGGCCTGGGGGACGACAGTGCCTGTGTGGCGACGTCGATCAATCAGACGTGGATGCAGGATGCTTACAATAGATCTGTGCCCACATGTCTGATTTTTTTTGTTCACCATATGGCCACACATAAGTAATATTCTAAACCGCGTAGGATCTGATTTTTCTCCTAACTAGTCAAATGCCCGTGCGTTGCAACGGGAGAATAACTTGATAGAGTAAGTTGATATTTAAAATCTATTTTTATTTAATCTACTTCATGAAAAAATTGTAATTTCGAGATCAGAGAGCATATAATCATTGGTAAAATAAGTCATCCAACATAACACAAATATTGAGTTGGCAAATATTTCTAATACAACTCTACTTGATTTATAAAACTATAAATGTAATACATGTCGATAACCATCTCCTCTTCTCAATTTATGCTAGTTAACTAAAGTTCACTCTTTACAACAATGATAGTCCGAAAACTTTCAACCAAAAAATGGTGTTCTCTGTTGGACGAAGCTCTTCCCTTACCTCCTTTGAGTCAAATTTTGAGCTGATAGGGATCTCCCGGTAGAAACATAATACCTCAGATATGAT
This sequence comes from Alopecurus myosuroides, assembly GCA_028641055.1. Lineage (NCBI taxonomy): Eukaryota > Viridiplantae > Streptophyta > Magnoliopsida > Poales > Poaceae > Alopecurus > Alopecurus myosuroides. Next base: position 121,530 of record JAPCYS010002135.1, read on the forward strand.
TTCAGAAAGAAACATAAACCTTGGGAAATTATCAATGCGCATCCCTGAGATTTTTTTTTGCAATGAACATGTCAACTAACAGAATTTAATGACATCGGTTAATCCAGTGCACAAAAAATTCAGTTATGTAGTTGCTCTTTCCACCCCTTTGATATGAACACTTATGTAGTCAGTTCAAAAATTATTTCGAAAAGAGTTGCAAATAAATAAAACTTTTTCGGAATACATCAGCAAATAGAGACACGATTTCTCCATATCTCCACAATTTCTATAAAATCTTGAGATGAAATCATAATGTCATGATATAAATCAACAAACACTCCTAGCTCCATTTACTAAAATGCATACATATTGAAGCTGCAAAGCGGGAGAAATGACTCATGACGTACCATTCTCTTCATAAGCCCCATTCTCTTAGTCTTGAATGTCTATCTTATCTTGTCAATTTCCTCTGAAGCTTCAGCCATGTTAGTGCATAGTTGAATTGAGATCACAAACTCAGCAGAATTTGGCCAGTGCTCAACACATATCCTAGCTACAAACATGGCATGTCAGTGCATAGTTGGGTGCTTCAAACTGTACTGACTCCCAGAGCTAAATGACACAACATGTTACCTTTTCGAGTCTTGTGACTTTTTCAAGTATATGAAAGTTCACGATAGCAGCCTACAAATGAAAAAAAAAAATACAAAATTAGTATCCAGATGTATGACAAAGAAAATAGAGGATACAAATATTTTCAACATGAACAAAATATATGCAAAATTAGTATCCAGATGTATGACAAAGAAAATAGAGGATACCAATATTTTCAACATGACAGATATAGTAACTGAGGACACAAGATACCTCGGTATCAGAGATGAACATGAACATCATGGTAAGACTAAACATATGAAGCTAAATTTCAAGCCCTTACCAATTTTTTTTTTTGAATACCAGTCAAGTAATAGAGGTTCTGCTCAAGTTGTAATAGTGACATGAATAGGGCCCAAAACAGAAAGAGGGAGCCTACAAACCTTGATACCCATGATCTATGCAGGTGCTGGTACTTTAGGACCCTGCTCCTTTGTGGTATAGTATTGAGCATCCGCCACCATCAGTGGAGTACATACTTTGGCAGCTACATTATTTGCCTCTTCCTCTCCCTCCTTTGATTGGACCTTTTGTTCTGCTCCAGCTTTCTTCTTCAGAACATAAAAGACCCAGACATGATTTTCAGAGAGACCAAAAACATAAACAAGATCAGTCAAGATATGAAACATCTTCCTTGGGTTTCAGTGTCCGCACCACACTTGAGAGGAAAAGATGCATGTAGTATACGCGCAATTGTCAACTACTGAGAGAGCATTTAAATTTCTCTTTCGAAGCTATAATTATCCGGAGCATCATACTCAACACAATAGCACAAAAGAGTAATATACCCTTCTGGCTGCTTGGACAGATTTATCCATAATCCTCTCTCAGATAAAAAGCATTAGGATATACGTACTTTATTACAACGGTTGAATAAAAGATTATAGACACTATACCGAATTTAAGTATACTGCTCCAGGATAAATTTAAATCAGACAATAGTATCATTTTACCAAAATACGATACAAAGAACAAAAATAAAAAATACCCCAAAGGATGTGGAAAATAGAGCAGCCGCAGCAACCTCGCTTCCACATATAATCTGGTTAGCGTATGGAGGTAGCACAAAGCAACCTTTGACTGATTCGTGCACAAAAAGTCCCTCTGCAATTTACATGTGTCACTATTGGATATTTCCCGTAAAGATTGCACGGTGCCAAGAAGGGAGCAACTCGGAGAGAATGAAACAGACCAATGAGTAGACTGGGCTAAGACAATGTGTCAAGTGTTTGAAGTCAAAATTATGTTTATAATATTTATAATTACCAAGCCAAGTCAGAATGAACTACACTGGAAAAAACAACACAAAGAGATAGTAGGAACCTTAATCTATGTCTTAGATGCAGAATCTTCAAATATCCACCTCGATGGGCAAGGTATAGACTTTTCTCCTCCCGACTCAGTTTCTAAATAGTATATATAATTATGAGTCTGCACATTATTAACTATAATGTGTCTTGTGTAAACAAACCGGGAGAGGCTGCGCCTTGCTTGGAATTTCAAAAGAGAGTCTGGAGCATATGCTCTGAGGTGAAGTTAAGCTGGATTGTCGGTCGCATGTACTCTTGAAGGCGACCAACAATAGGTCAATACACACGACCGGCAACCAACAAGAGGTCAATGCACACAACCTGCAACACCCTACTGCAAAAGCCCCACCGGAGTGGCGAGTTGCCACACCTGACCTCAAAGACCTGCAACACATCAGCACACGACATATGTTCAAATCAGGAGCCCCTCATGAGTAACCTCAAGGATCGAGGAAGAGCTATGGTTATCACTTATCTGCAACTGGGAGATCGCTGAAAATTCACTCGCCCCGATATCTCCAAAATATAAGTGAGAACCTATTTTAATGAGTTCTATCTTTGTACACTGCAAGTTCAAATAGTTACTACAAATGTATGGAGCTTCTTCTTCATTAGGAGCTTCAAGAACATGAGCTTCATTAGGAGTTTCAAGAACCTGGGCATGAAAATACTAAATGAATTACTTGGTCAGATGAACAAACAATAGTATTATATAATGGAAAATTCAAGCTGGTTGGTTAGGAAATGAATTACTTAGTCAGATGAAGTAGATGTTATCTTGAAAGCCACAATAGCATGGCTGAACCAACTCACCATGAACAATGTAAGCCTCATAAATAAAACCTGCGCACAAGAGTCAACACCAAAATACATCAAACCAAGGAAGCATACACAAAGCCTGTGTGGTGCGTAGATACATACTACTGCAAATGGTGTTTTCAAGTTTGATCGCTTCAGTTGAAGAGATAGCCCCATCGAAACCTACGAGTGCAGTCTCGATCTCTTGAAGCACCCTAGGACAGTGCCTTAGCATCCGGTCCCTCTCATCGCCGCGTGCTGAAACTGACGCCTCTTCCAAGCGCTTCATTGCCTACTTGATGCTTTTCTAGTTTTACATGCTCTACAAGTCAAATTAAACACTTAAATAACTCAGGAGAAATTTCACCTGGTGCTAAACCATCATCGGGATTCAGGGATAGCCGGATAGAGCATCTGATATCTCAAGATGTTGGACATACACACTGCAGCCACCCAGAGTCAAGTGCTCAAGCCTAAAAGCCCAAATCCCCATACTCGTTAACCTTTCTCCCCCTTTGTGGAACACTTGCCATAGCATATGGGAAATGGAAAAAATCATCCAATTGCTGAGAGATCTTCTCAATTCGAACCGATTGAGAAGGCATCGGGACAACACGAATGATGTGTAACCTACCGATTGAGCAACCATCGGGACATCACGAATGATGTGTAACCTGGATAGTATGCACAATCGTTGGACTAATTTCCCAGCTCGCAACACCCGAGCAGGCAGCAACAATTTTGACGAAATTGAATGGGCTTATAGGAGCTGGTAGGCGGGAGTAGGGACAGCAAAAAAGGAGGGGCACTCACCATGCGATCGTTGAGGATCTTGGTGCCCTGGACGACGCCTGGGCGGCGTGGTGCGCGCCGACGCCGGCTTAGCCCAGTACGGTGCGGGTGACGCAGCTGCGGCCGTCTACCTCGACTGCTCATGGCGCTCCGCAGCCACGACAACTCCGCCCCGCCGCGGCTTCCTCCGGAACTGGGAGCATGTGATTTCTCACCGTGGTCGGAGCGGCGGGTGCTGGAGCAGAGTGCTCGCGCTGGCGTTCTGCGCGGCGAACGCGCTGATGGTGCGGAACTAATTCAACCTCGAGTCCCAACGAGCACCGCCAGTGTCTCCGGGCCAAATCGGTGATTTTGGGAGCCACGGCGCCGGATGCTGAGATCTGTTAGCCTGTGCGAGAAGCGAGGTCAGAGAATGGAAAGTAATTCTCGGGAAAAAGAGGATTGGAGAAGAAGCGCAACAATCTTCTCGGGGAGCAAAGGCCGGTGATTACGGGAGGATTGGGCGACTACGGTGCTGCAAGCCCACATCTCTACTACGATAGACAAGGGAAGCGCGACGAAGGGGCGCGACGTATCGCAGGCTGGTGCGAAGACGGAACCAAAAGATTCTTTTAAGTAGTAGAGATTCGGATGGTCACGGCCGATTTTTTCCTGCTGACGCGTGTCTTAGCTTCCGTGCGAAGTGTTCAGTTGTGGTGGCCCCGCGCGTTTCTTCCGGTGTTGATCAGGGACAGTTCGATGGATCGGTGGTGTTGTGTCGTGCGGTAGGTTGCGTCCATAACTCTCACCTTTGGAGGTCTATCCGCGTGTCCGTTCTCTGGAAGCCTCTAAAACGTGTTGAGTTCTCCGTCTCTCCCCATTGCTATCTATTTCCTGGCATCCAGCCGCCTTTCTCCCTCACACATTCTTCCCTGGCAACAGGGCGAGCCCTCTCATGCCCGATATCCTCCGAGGATGGTGGTCTGGCCAGATCCTCCAACAGCGTGGCCGTCAGTGAGGCGCTCCCGCTGTTCTCTGCTTCAGCCTCGCTTCCATAGCTACCCACCTGGGCGATGACCTGCGACCCCGGCCATCTGGTTCGCCGGATGGGCGCACGACCGCCTCGAAGCTGCCCCTCCGCAACTGATGACGCCGTCGGCCAAGCGTAGCGCGAAGGATTTTGAAGCAGGAGCAAGCAGGCGGAGAGGCGCACGGACGGACGAGGTTCCGGTGGCGGCGGCCCTCAAGTGTGGCCGTTGTCGATTTGTTCGTTCGTGGGTTTATTTCTTCCACCAAGTTAGGGGTTCAGTTGCTTGAACCCTCGAAAGGTCCGTCCCCTAAAGCTGTAATGATTTTCTGGGTCTTTTTATTTACCGTCCACGGAGAGAATAGCTGAACTTGGCTTGGATTTTCGCTGATTCATTTTCTTGCGTATGTGTCGTGGTTCTGCTTCCCATTTTCTGATGCATCTGTTTTCTTTAAGTCCTTAATCCGTGTGCAAAATCCGAATACTAATCAACATCGTGGTGTTGGCTTCCAGGCTTCGCGTTGAAGCGTGCATGTCAGCAAGGCGCAGCGGTGGCCATGGCTCCATATCTGGCAGACCCACCTTCGAGGACCTCGAGCGGGACTAGCAGGAGGTGCTCATGGACTTTTTTTGCGAAAACGCAAAAGCTTTGCGTTTCATTGCATTGATAGAAAGAGAGAGTTCATGTACAAGCCTACGGAGAGGCCACCCACACTACACCACTCGACCCGAGCCCGCCTAGACTAGGGAAGTAGCAGACCAAGCCCGGTTGCCCCCGCACGAACCCAATCGCGAGCTTCTGCTTTGATCGTAGCAAGAAGTGCGCCGGTAGAGGGACTTGCGTTGTCGAAGACCGTGGCGTTGCGTTGCTTCCAAATCCACCAAGCCGAAAGCATGATGAGCGAGGAGGTGCCTTTGCGGAGCGTGCGAGGGGTGGATTGCAGGGCCAAGGACCACCAATCCTCGAAGTCGTCCTCAGCAACGGGGGGCCTGAAGGTCGATCGTATCCACGAAAGCACCTCGTACCAAAGTGTCCTCGAGAAGGAGCAGCCGGTAAGCAGGTGGCGCATCGTCTCGGGCGCCTGATCACAGAGGGGGCAGCGATCTGGGTGAGGCAGGGCGCGACTCGCAAGCCTTTCCCCCGTCCAGCAGCGGTCCATGCAAGCGAGCCACACAAAGAACTTAACCCGGGGCGGCGCCCAGGTCCTCCAGGTGAGCTTCCAGCTTGTGGACTCAATGGCGCCAAGGAACAAGGCCTCGTAGCACGATTTCGCGGAGTAGACAGAGTCTTTCGTCCATCGCCAGACCAACCTATCCGGCGCGTCTGACAGCTGAATCCCCTGTGTGATCCTCCAGGTTTGCACGTACTGCCAGAGGGCGAGGGGGGAGCAAGCCCCGGAGATGTCTCCAATCCAGCGATTTTCCACGATCGCCTCCCTCACCGTTCAACGCTTCCACCGGCGCTTAGGGATGAGCGCGAACAGTGCCGGCGCAAGGTCACGAAGGGATCTGCCGCCCACCCATTGTCCACCCAGAACAGAGCCTCCGAGCCATCCCCCAGGTGCATCACCGTGGAGGTGTGGAAGATGTCGCGCTCACCCTTAGAGAATTGGATGTCGAGGTCCTTCCAGGGCCTATCAGGATCGGTGCGCATCCTCCAGAGCCATCGCACGCGGAGGCTAATGGAAGTACGTGCTAGGTCCGGGATACCAAGCCCGCCCAAGCGCAGCGGCCGGCAAACCCGGGCCCAGTTCACGTGGCAGTGACCACCTTTGGCCTCGGCCCTGCCCACCCATAGAAAGCCTCGGAGGATCTTCTCCAGCTTCTTCAGAAACTTCTTGTTAACACTCAGGACGATGAGCTGGTGGAGGGGGATCGCTGCCAGCACCGCTTTGATAAGCGCGAGTCTCCCTGCCTTAGGCATCATCGCCGCTTTCCAAGAGGGAAGCTTGTCTGCCAGCCTATCGACGATGGGCTGGAGAGATTCACCGGAGGGCTTGCGGAGCCCCAGAGGAATCCCGAGATAAGTGATCGGGAATGGAGCGATTTGGCACCCAATGGCGGCTGCTGCATGAGCCGCCTCCTCGTCGGAACACCCAATGGGAGAGATCGAGCACTTCGAAAAGTTGGTAAGTAAGCCCGAAGATTCCCCGAAAAGCGCGAGGATTTCGCGGATCACCCGGAGTTCCCCAGTCTCGGCGTGGCAGAAGATGACAACGTCGTCCGCGTAGAGCGAGACGGAGGGGGGCGAGTGTTGGCGAGAGAGCCTGCGCAGAATCCCCAACTCGGCGGCCTTGACCAACAGCCTGTTCAGTGCGCGCATGATGAGTACGAACAGCTGCGGGGAGAGGGAATCACCCTGCCTCAGGCCCCGGCGGTGCCAGATGGGGGGGCCTGGTTCGCCGTTGAGATGCACCCTCGAGCTCGCAGAGGAAAGGAGGATTGCCACCCAGGCGCGAAACTTGTCGCCGAACCCAAGTTTCCGGAGCACTTCAAAGAGGAACCCCCACGAGACTGAGTCGAATGCCTTGGCAATGTCGAGTTTGAGCAACACCCTAGGTTCTTTCAACCTATGCAGCAGCCTCGCTGTTTGCTGCACCAGCATGAAGTTGTCATGGATGCAGCGGTTGCGAATGAAGGCGCTTTGATTTTTCTCGACCAATCTCCCAAGGAGCGGAGCCAACCGCAATGAGATGGTTTTGGCGACCAACTTGGCGAAAATATGGATCAAGCTGATCGGGCGGTAGTCCCCAATAGCGGCCGCATCAGGGCGCTTGGGAAGCAAAATCAGGAGGGCTTGGTTTAACCCCTGGAACCCTCGACCGCACGTGGAGGAGAACTTGTCGAAGGCGGCCATGAAGTCCTCCTTGATGATGGCCCAACAGCTCTGAAGGAACTCGGCGGTGAACCCGTCCGGCCCAGGCGCCTTCCCCCGCGGGAGTCGCCTAATAGCCTCCCACACCTCATCACCCGTAAAGGGGGCCTCAAGCTCTGACAGGTCCATCTCGGGAGTTAGCCCCAGGAAGTCCAAGTTCAGCGAGCAGCCCCTGTCCACCGAAGTGCCTAGAAGGGCGCTAAAGTGGCTGAAAGCCTCTTGCGCCATAGCACCGTGGTCAGACGTCTCGACCCCATCCACCTGGAGCCCCCTGATCGAGTTCTTCTGCCTCCGGTGGGAAGCATGTTGGTGGAAAAAGGCGGTGTTGGCATCTCCCTCCGCGAGCCACGCAATCTTCACCCTTTGCCTCACCATGGTACGCTCCAACGAGGCGAGCCCCAAGTGAGCCTGCTTGAGTTTGGCGCGAAGAGACCGTTCAGGCCCTGTTAAAGGTCTGACCTCCATAGCGGTATCGAGCCGCAGAATCACCTCCCGGGCCACTGAGAGTTGGAGCTTGATACACCCAACCTTCTTGTCGCTCCAGCTCCTAAGGTGGCGCGCCGTGCGTTTAAGCTTGGCATGCAGCCTGTGGAACGGGTCGGGGTTGCCATCGATAGTCCCCCAAGCCGACTCCACGACCTCGCGGAAACCCTCGAGCTTCACCCAAAATTGCTCGAATTGGAACCGCTTACGGCCGACCTCCCTGGAGGTGCAGTCGAGGAACAGAGGAGAGTGGTCAGCTACGACCGAGGCCAAGCAGGAGAGTGAGCAGTGGTCAAAGAGCTCCTCCCAGTCAGAGGTGCAGAACACCCTATCCAACCTAACGAGCGTGGGCGAATCACGCTCGTTCGACCAAGTGTACCGGCGGCCCTGGAGGTAAACCTCCTTCAGCTGGCAGTCCCTGAGAAAACGGCGCATCCTACCCATCATTCGCCGATTGAGGTTGCCGTTATTCTTGTCCTCATCCTTGTAGATCATGTTGAAGTCTCCGCATAGCACCCAGGGGCCCGGTCTCGAGGAACGGATCGCGCGCAGTTCCGCGAGGAACGCGACCTTGGCCGCATCCTCCTGAGGGCCGTACACATTGGTGAGCCACCAATGATGGCCCCCATCCAACGGGGAGACGCGTGCAGTAACCGAGTTCGAGTCAACGTGCTCGGCGTCAAGTCGGACCTTGGCGCTCACCCAAGCGAGGAGGATCCCTCCTCGAGTCCCAAGCGAGGGCAAACAAAAGTAAGCATCAAATCCAGGTCCGAGGGTCTCCATAACAAGCGACGGAGTTACATCTGCGAGCTTTGTCTCCTGCAAACAGGCAATGGTGGCGCCTGTCGTGGAAACGAGGCATCTAATGTTCACCCTACGCGCGCGCTCGTTGAGCCCTCGCGCGTTAAGCACTACCACTCTAGGTTCGTATAACATGGAGACCGAGTACACCCTTGATGGAGTCTGGGAGGGGTCAAGCCGACACCGGCTGCCCACCCACCACCTCCACCGACCCCGGCAAACAGCCGCCTCGAATAGACTCCAAGGACCACCCATAGAGCTCCCCGATGGCCACCATCATATCATCTTCCAGTGGGACCTCGAACATTTGTGATATGCCTCGACGGCCTCTGAGGATGGCGCGTCGTCGCTGCCTATCAACCCAAGTTTGCGCATGAGCACCCTTTGCGCCCGCTGCTCGGAGTTGAGCCCACCCATCTGTTTTGCGATACGTCCACTCCTGCGTGGCTGGAAGTCGAGTTCCGCCAGGCGGCGTCTGAGCGGGGGGGCCTTGAGGAGAGCCTCTGTGCGAGCCTTGGCCGCTGCCAGAAACCCTCCCAGGGTGCGTGGTAACTCAGCTGGGATCCCACGAAGCGACGCGGAACCCCGAGAGTATACCAGCGGAGGGGAGGCGAACCTAGGCGCGGCCTCAGGTACACCGACCGGTGCGGCTCTGGTGTCGGGCGAGTGGTCCACCCAGAAGGGAGAGGGGGAGTCCTCCTCCTCCACGGAGTGGGGCGTGGAAAGGTGGGATGGCGTGCAGAGGACCGGGGAGTCGTGCACCCCCTCCTCGGCCAGCCCTACAAACGCACCCGGAGAGGCACCACCCGCGATGGAGATGTTACGACTAGACGATGGGGAATCGGCCCAGCCTGCGGAGGCGATCTGGCGCGGCCCATCACCAGCGGACAGGCCCGCAGCCTCAAGGCCGCCAGGAGTAGGCGCAGGAGGCGTAGCATCCAGAGGCGTGCTGCGTTGTGGCCCATGGGCTGCTTCTAGAGCGCCCGGCCCGGGAAGAGCAGGTCCAAAAAACGGGGTAGGACTCCCTCCAATAGAAACATGGGCGGGCCCCTCATCGTGGCCCACCGCGGCTTGGTCAAAAGGTGAGCCGACAGCTGCAAGGGCCTCTTCCTCGCTTTCCACTGTAGCCGCAGCGCCCCTGGCCAAATTTGTCTCGATCTGGCAGGCCGCAGTACAGGGGACAGAGGAGAGGGAGCGTTCGTTGCATGAACCAACCACGAAGGTTCCTCTGTTCGTGGCGGGGGCCACTGCACCCACTCCGATTTCCAACTGCCCAATCGCAATTGACACGCAACGGTCAGGGGCAGGAGCCAGGCTAGCAGTGCGACCGGTCGGGAGCCTGGCGCGACGCGCTTTTCGGCGAGCGCGGTCCCGGCGCCTTTTGACCTGGCGGCGTGTGGGAGGTGGAGCAACCGGGCCCACCACCACACCCGACGACAGGGTCGTGGGCAAGCCGCTTTGGCGCGTACGGGAAGAGCGGGGGCCCCTGCTGACGTGGCCCTCGGGCCCACGCCCAGCACCCTGCGCAGGACGGCGCGGCTCTCTGCCTCCCTGGGCGCGCCCGCGCTCCGGTCCGGCGGCGCCAGCAAGCGGCGGCCTGCCTCCACCCGTGCCACCGCTACCCGACGGAGAGAAGGGATCCCGGCGCCCGTAGTCCACCGCCGTAGTCACTCGGATTGACAGCGGGTACACCAGCGTCGGGATGAGCGGCGGAGAGATGAGGGAGGACGAAGCGGCAAGTTCTTCCTCCGATGGCGGCGCGACCGGTTCAGGGACGTGGAAGTCCATCTCGGAGGGGATCGCGGCCACGTCCAGACACCAAGCGGAGACCTTGAACAGCGACATGTCGAGTCGGTTCCGCGTCTCGGGATGCAGCCGTTCCACCCACGCCGCCGGGGAGAGGACTGCCTCCGCCGCGTCCACGCCCCAACAGTGGTCCGGGAGGCCCTTGATCTCAACATCGACCCTCGCCACGAGCGCCCCAGCCACCGCGTGTGTGCGCCGCGACCAAGGGACGAGACGAAGCCGCACTGATGGAGTTCGGATGAATGGATCCACGAGAACCAGATCGCGGTGTCGCTGGTCGTCGAAGAACAGGAGGTAGCTGCCGTCCTGGTGCGGGATCGCTGAGAACGAACCCACTTCGAGCCCGTGTAGGTCGATGACCGCCTGGCGAACTCGTGACGGCGACAGTGAGCGACGCGAACCGTCATCGAAGGCCATGACAGCATTGTCCAGCTCCTCCTCGGCGTCGTCGACCCGTTGAGAGCGGGTGAAGACGCAGGAAGCCCGGCGAGGCGCAGCCACCTCCGGCGCATCCCGCGGAGCCTCGCGGGACGCCGCCACCGCAGCGAACGGGAGAACGGTGGTCTCGAGTTCGCGGCGCAGCCGTGGGTGTGCGTCGGCAGGGGGAGGAGGAGGCGGGGGGAGCTGAAGGGGCGGCGACGGACCGGGCGGCGACGGACCGGAGGGGGGCGCGCGTTCCCGCGGCCGGAACACCCTGGCAGGCGGGCGCGCCTGCGCCTGCGCCTGCGCCTCACCGGACGAGCCAGCGCCGCCAGGGACCGCGTCGCGTTGCGCGGAGCGATCACGCCACGGTTCCACGCAATCCCGGGACCAATGGCCCTCCTGGTCGCAGCGCAGGCAGACCGGCCCGACGTCGCAGTCCCGCGCCCGGTGCTCCGGCTTGCGGCAGAGCAAACAGAGGCCTTGAAACTTGCCAAGTTCACGCGCCGTGCGGCGGGTCTTCTCGGCCACCTGCTTGCCAGCGCGGCGGCCGCGTGGGCGCTTGCGCTTGGGGACCTCCCATGGCGCCTCCCTCGCCGGCGCTTCCAGCTGCCGCGGCGCCACGGTTTCAGGGACCTCCTCCGCGGAATCCAGCGGGTCGTCGGAGCAGTCAAGTTCGTCGAACGCCTGCTGCACCGAGCTGAACACGGACGAACGGACGCGGCGCGTCTCCTCGCGCACCGGCGAGCCCACCACAGCCTCCCGGTACGAACGGCGGGAGCCGTCGGAGTCGGACGCGCTGCCTGCCCGCCACCGGTCGTCGCGCCCGCGAGGACCAAGCGCGCCCTCGCCGGAGAAGGGGGAGGGAGAGGGAGAGAGGGTGGAGGGCGGGAGCCCCGCCATGCTCGCGAGCGGGGGCGTCGAGCCCGGAGTGGGACACGACGAGGGGGTGGCCGCCGGGGCCGGGGTGGCCGGCGGCGGTGCGGAGCAGAGCGGGGGAGCGGGGGAGCGGAGGCTCGAGGACTAGACAATGACTCGTGCTCATGGACTTGAACCACCACGGCGCTGGCACATCCGCCGACAAGCTCAACATGTACCATAGTGGAGGGGCGTGCCTCCCACAAACCCGCACCCGCGCCCCTCTCTTCTATGCCTCCGCCACGCCCTGGCCACACCCTCGCCAGGAGGGCAGCATGAGCTCCGAGGAAGAGATCATGTCCCACCCGGTGTACCTGCAGTACTACCACAGCAATGAGCACTTAAACATGAGGAAGCCGGTGCCCATGGTGTGTCGAAGGAGCACTAGCGCACATCACAGCTTTTCCCGGCAATCTCCGGAGTCGTCAGGGACAGGGCAGTAGGCCCTTGAATGCTCTGCGCGGGGGCTCGATGTTTTTGGTGTAGCAAGGTGCGCCCAAGGGCAACAGGACAGAGTTTATGGTCAACAGTACGATGGACGGGAGGAACCCACCATTCGTCGGAGTGGCTTGGGTGTGGCGCTGATGGGCTTAGGCTGTCAGATGTAAATGACACCGAGTCCCGTCTCAAGAGCTTCACGGATGCTCTGTAGGTTGTAAAAAATCCTCATTGCTTTTTTACTTTTGTTATGATTGGAAGTATAAGTGCATAATTAGTCTATATATTCTGACCTTCATCAGAAGTAAATGCTTCCTGTGAACTCAACTAATTTGTATGCGTGTTTTTTACTTCAGTTATGATTGGAAGTATATATTCTAGCCTTTATTAGAAGTAAATGTCTTTGCTATGGTTGGAAGTAATTTAGTGCTCTGAAAGCTATGCATGTAGATATGAGGATCAGCTCTTGATATGTGTTAGATTTGTTAGCCATATTGAACAATATTATTAGAATAGTGTCCATTAATTAGTCGATTACAGATCATTTTTTTAAATTAGCTTTCTATTAAGATTGATTGTTTGCAATTGAAAGTGATATGTAGTATACGTGTTTCTTCTCCAGGAAACATACCACAAAAGTCACATACAGATTAGTGTTGTTCTTTACAATCGCTTGATGGTCTTCTACTACCCATGCCTACAAAATCATTGCATCTGCTGCACTATTTTCGTTCTGGACTATCTTGCGTTGGCGGCGTTATATTTTTTCTGCAATCAATGCTTAGAACTAAGAAGGGCAATCTGAGGTCACGCAGTTTCATTTACCTCTTTCTGAGGAAGCCTTCAATGAAATCACTGTTCTGCACAATTGCTTCAGGAGACAGAGGTTGATGTTAATGACATATGGCACTACCAGTGGGGTAATTCATACTCTGTTTCAAAGGAATACAATGTCTTTCATGGGTTGCCTCAGATTTCTTTCCTTTGATTGGCTTTGGGATTCTTGTTGCCAGAAAAAGCACAAAATTTTCTGCTGATACTTTCTTTACAACTGATTGAATGCAAGGGTACAGAGGAAAAAATTCTTGTTTCCATATTATAATTGCATTAACATGGGACCATCTGTTCCTTCTTTGCACTTTTGCATCCTGCTGTTTGCCACACCTCTTGCCTGGATGTATTATACCAACTGGAGATATTCACGTGGTTCTTCAGTCTTTTAAGTCAAGCTTCGGGCAACCCTTTTTAATGGAAGCATTTATTCTGGCTTTATGGTCTATCTCGATGATGAGAAACAATTTCATTTTATAGGAATTCCTCCAATCTCTACAGATGCAAGCAAAAATTCAAGCATGGTCTTAAATGGGTGCTTATGCGAGCAAAGAAAAAACAACTTGCAGGTTTTGAAGCCTGGTTACATGGTTATCACTAGCTTAGCTTTGCTTCTCTTCTTCTTTTAGCTTTGTAGTCCTTTTCTTTCCTGTACTACTTTTAAATTTTAATAAAAATACACAGCAGAGCTCTGCTGGTTCCAAAAAAAATACATCATATTTGTTCTTACCATTGTTTCAGAATCGCTGATTACAATTACAAAGAGCATCTAGAAGTGAGTTTGCTGATTCAGGATGAATAATTATTAGGTATGCTTGATTTCCCTTACCTGTAGTCTTGGGTACGCTTGGTATGCTTAGTACAATTGTTCTGTATGTCAAATTTTACTGCAATCTTGGATGATATTTACCTAGGACCGGTTGCTTCAGCAGGTGACATGTACTCACTTTACTAGCATGGAAAATAATTCGTAACTTCTTAGAGTGGTGCTTTTCTTTATTAAGCAAAAAATGCATGTGAAGGAACAGTTTTTCCTCTTCATTGTGATATGTGGTTCCAACACTGCAGGTTTGGTTCCCCCTGGTACTTTAGTTAGTGCCTTAGCGCAATTGTACTTAATAGTTATGAAGGGGTGTCCATATGAACTTGTGACAATCTATTATTTTTTGGTCTACCTCTTTTGTCAGTGCATGACTTCAGAACATCGAAGTACCACATCTTGCTAATTTTTCATTGCTTTCTTTATTGCCCGATTTCAGAAGATAAAAATTCAATTGTTTGCTGCCATATGCAAGAAAAGATTATTTCATGTTGTGAAACTTCATACAAGATAGGACCATAAAAGTACACATATAGTCATGAAGAAAAATAAGGACAAATTTCACGTGTTCATTCTGTTGTGAGATGACAATCAATAAAAGTCAATGTTAGGACCTGGGCAAAGTAGATGTGTATATGCCAAAACATGTATCTCGACATAATTGGATATTTAATACCCTTTTTTCATTTGGTTTTTCAGTTTGGCAGTATACTGGTTTGCTCCTCCTTTCAAGTCTGTACAATTACAATCAGTTGGCGTAGACTGGTTTGCTTCTCTTACTTTTGAATTCTTTGCAATCATGTGATATTGTCACTTCAATTAGTTCCAGATTATCAGTTTGTTATTTTTGGTCGTTTGTGCTTAACATCGGAATTGTTCTGATATTGTAAAAAATGTGCTTTACTTATCTACATTTCTTTCATGTAATTTCTCATGAACAAATTAGTATATTTTGCCAATTTGTCTGCCAAAAGATATTCTCCCATGAGAAATGTGTAGAAAAACATAGTATATTCATTAGTCTTACTTTATTTTCTAATATATGTGCAAGCTATGTATTCAGATAGTTAATATCGTTTAATATTTCCTTGCTTGGAAAGTATGCTTTGCTTCTCATAGCTCTTTCTTTTGTTGAGTATTTTTAGTTGAACAAGTTTTGGAACATCTGATTACTCTGTACACGGTTGTGGTACATCCCACCTGTGAATGTAAGATGTTTCTCAGTATTTAGTGATAATGATAGTTGTTTCTCTAAACTCGACTATCTATGGTAGGTCCTGTCTATGGGTAGTCGTAATTGTGTTGCTATATTTATGTTCTCTCTAGCTGTTTTATTTCATCTTACTAAGCTCTCTGTATCACTAGCATTGCGTATTAAAAAAAATTCTTGGCCTAGATGAAAATGGGACACCTATTATCTGAACCTGAGTGCCCAGCTGCAAAAATGTCCAATTATTGTTGTTCATGGCTGCTTCTGGTATGTTTACATACCTGGTCATATAGCATCTGATGGAAAGTGACTCTGTGCCGCAGCATGGAAAGGAACACATGCAGGGTTTTTTTTTATTGCAGGTGAATCACATAGTAGGCGACCGACCAGAAGAGAGGGAAGCTGTAAGAAATCAGTTCAACATGGTAAGCACGGACGCGCGAGACGAATAAGCGCAGCCCTTTACATCATCAAAGAAGCAACAATACGAATAAGCGCGGCCCTTTACAAAGAGATGATCACCGCACCGGCGAGAGCGAAGCAGGTCCCTCCACCGCCCACCCTAAGGTCTCCACGACCCAATGCTGCCTTTGACGACACCGACACCATCGGCACCTCATCTGACACGATAACGATCGTGAGTTGGTGACCATCCTTAGAAGCACGACCCAGAAGGAACGGTTCCACCGTCACTCTTTTGTATTTCCTGTAAATAAAAATTTTGTGGCTTAGATAGTAGTTTCTTAAGTCTACCACCTTGGTGTGATGTTCTTTAACTGACTAGCCTATGTATTATAAAGTGTTGCCTACTCTCGAGTCTCGATTACTTTCTAACTTGTCCAGTTTGTTTTCCAGTAAAATTACTATGGTTACTATGTTGTATCGTCGTCCCAGCAACCTGTGTCGTCACCAAAAATATAATCACCAAAAAACATGACAAAAATAAACAAAAAAGAACTGACACAGCGCGGCGTGCGCCGCGCTGAACCTTGGCTAGTTACTACTATCCGAAACCGCGTAGCATCTTAATTCGCACAAAATTCGGATGGTCACCACTGTGCTTCCTTGGTCGACGTGTGTCGTGTTTTTTTTTCCCTTTTCGTTCGTTTCGCCTGCCTTCTTGCGTCTTCGTTCCGTCCGGTCGTCGTGGGCTGCCCGCCTGTTTCCTACGCTTTCTGGTCGTGCGGCGGTTCCGACTTCGTGGTGGGCCATTGTCCCATGCGTTGCCACATTTTGTCTGCCGACACGTACTCTCTATCCCGAATTTTCTCCGCGTCTCCTCATTATCGCGTATTGCCGATCTCTGTCTCCACCCGTCTCTCCGCCTGACCTCCTCCATCCCAGATCTCCACAGCCTCGAGCTCTCCTCTGTCTGGATCAGGGATCCTCGCCATGCCCTCGCACCGGCCTCTCCGGTCTAAGCTCCTCTCTGTCCGACCCGCCCTAGCCCGGTCGTGCTTGGGGAGGCCGCGAAGCGGGTGGATGGGTGAGCCGGCAGTGTGCGCGCTGGTGGGGTAGGTGGTGGGGAGGAGCTGCGCTGGGTCGGGGAGGAGCGCTGAGATGGAGGTGCCGCTCGCCGTGGACGCACTAGCAAGATGTGGCGATGGGTGTACGGCTTCACTACGCATGCCCTTACCATCGTTCTGCCCTCTAAATTGTCCACCTGCTGGTGCTTCCCCTACACACTCTGCCAGGATGCCAGGGGCACCACCCGCCGGTTCTTCCTCTACACGGGCTCAACCAAAGATACATCATGATCTGAGAGAAGGAGGTCTCGGCGGGCCCGTCATCGAGGGGCAACACAAGCCTGTGTGGGTACCTGGTAGTGGGCGGCAAAGATGCATGGGAGGTTTAAGTGAGCATGGTGGTTTACGTCGTGGCCGCCGAAAACGTCAAGCTCCACCGGGCCTGGCCAGCTGTGGGCTTCGAAGTGGCATGACGAGTAACAGCAGGGACCGACAAGTGCATGCTGCAGCAGGCTACAGGACGAGGTGAGCTGCGCCAGAACTCTCTGCAAACCGAACATGTCGTCCGACAGTTCAAGTGATTACCACGTTCATGAATTCTGAGTGATCTTGGTGGTGGCCTCCATGTATGAGGATTTTCAGCTTTAGTGAAGCCATAATTTTGGCAAAACACTAGCAAGTAGTAGGAGATAGGTTTGGAATTGTGAGTTTTTGAATTTTTGGTTTGGTTCATTTTATGTCCAATTTATACATGAACTTGAGATTTGTGGAAGAGTAGAGACCTAGTGTCAGGATCCTGCTTGGATCCGACGAACTAGGATTAAGAATACAGGATTTCTAGAGGAATTGAAGCATAAAACTAGTAAATTGCTGGATAAAAATGCAGGATAAATTGCAAGAAAAATAAGAACTGGAAGATAAAGTTTAGGGTTTTCATTTCTTGATTTCGGTCACAGGATACAGGGTAGCCTTATAACAAGAGCGGTCGGGTACACATGCCATCTTAGGTGAAATACCGATAATACCCTCATAGCTACTAAGCCACTGATAACCCCCTATTACATACATATCCTATTCCCTGACATTCCTTCCCCCTTGAGACCATTGCTCAGTAATGGATAAACAAGTTTCTTCGGAAACTTTCATCTTTAAACTTCTCAACCAAAGAGTTGATGCCGATAAGATGAGAGTTGTTTGCATGGTATTTCTGGAAAGTCTGTCAATAAGGCTTTGCTTTGCCTTAGAAGAGAGATTGAAATGATCTTCTAGAATCAGCTTATCCTTGTCAAGGAGGTTGAAAATGGATCAACCAGAGAGCAACTATAGCACTTGATGTTGTTGTACCAATTTATCTTTTCTTCTATGAATCGTAACCACCATTTAGACTTGTACCCAAGTAACATAGTACCAGGGTCCCAAACAAAAGAGACACCGGTCACTTGACTTTGCCATTTTGTTAGTTCTGGAATTGGTAACCAAGATAAATGTTTTTCAGTTGCACTAGTCACTTGAGGCAGGTACGCTAGTTGTCCATCCCTGAAATCACTGCCATGCTGCAACATCTTATCCATTAAGTGGAACTCTAACAGATGTTTTTGTTCTGTCACTTGCACTGTTCTTGCTGTACATAGTAATTGCATGAACAGTTTTGGGAAATAATAGTTTTTCATACTAGTGTCACCAGTTGACAGGAACACAGAGTTCTTAGCTACAGGCTTGCCTTTAGAACATGGGACAACTAGAACATATATGGCTGCTTCATTCACTTCTGTCCATGCCAATTCAAAGGTATATGAACTCATGGTAGTAGGTTAGAAAACGGATGCCTTTCTTGCCCTAGACTGCACCACTAGTATCTGTACCCTCATAGATTCGGAGGCATCTGTGCATTGCAATTTGGTAGCACTAGCAGCTGTGGGAAACAGAATAGGCAATAAACAATATTGTACCTGGAGTAGATCATTCGGAGTGTGGCACCAGGTATGACACTGTAATAGCTGTGCCCAGAAATGCTCCCGGTCTATTAGATTGGCCATTGTAGTTTCACTTAGCATCATATCTATTAGGCTCAAAATTCCTGGATCCCAAACAGAGAATGTATTGCCCATTTGTGAGATATATTGCTCAAATCTCTCATCATCACAGTGCATAGTTGCTGCTAGGACACACAGTATAAACACAACCTGGGTGCTATGTTTGTCTCTTAGCTTGATGTATCTATCAGCATGTATAACAGGAGCATGCAAGTATGCGAAATCTGTAGCTTCCCTGAATGTATTGTCGGAAGCGTTGTTGAAAGACATAGAGCATTCGCAAGGAGTAGGAATAGAAAATTTCAACCATTCATCATTGCTTGTAGTCCTTGTACTACTGCGTGTGATTCCAGGATGTATGACCGGGACACCTGGATCCCAGGGTGTGGTCAGAGACAAAGGATTCATACCTTCTACACAATCACTCATGGACTGTGGAACGGTGTTCAACCAACTGTTGCATTTCACATTGCAATACCTCAGAATGAATGAATATCTTAGCATAGGCGGATGGCTAAATGACTGCAGCACGTACTTCAGACTGTTACTTCCTGTATCCCATTCCTTTCTGGTCTCATCAATTTCCAACAGGTTCAACCGTGGGGCTCTCAGCTGTTGGACATTTACTGATGCCTTCTCATCATTTTGCTGCTGCAGCTCAAGTGTGAAGCCCCACACATCTGAGCCAATATTGAGACAAGGATTAGAGTGTTCACTTTCTGGTTGCTCTTCTTCATACAGCTGCTGGTCTAGAGTGCTTGCGAATACATCAACGAACTCATTTGAGAATAATGGCTGGGGAGTGATGGCGGACACATCAACACATGCACTTGAGCAGTCCTCTGTGGCGTCGTCGTAGACATCGAATACTGGTCCAGGAATAGCTTGCTCTAAGGGATAACTTTCAGGTAACGCATAGTAGCTATGCTCAGTACCATCTTCTCTGAACACAGTTTTGCGACTGAGATTCTGAAAATCATATTGTTGTGGCATTTCACCGAACATCTGTGGGGTGATACAAGCAGCAGTACTTGAAGCAGAAGGTGCAGGTGATGTAGTACCTGTTCCATTGCCAGAGCTTGGTGTTGGCAATTCACCGAACACCTGGAGAACAACACAAGCAGGAGCTGCTGCAGAAGCTGCGGGCATGCTTGTGTGTGCTGAAATCGATTGCTCGCCCATAGAAACTGCGAGCTGTGAGGCCATCGATGTGAGCTTTGCGAGCTGACCTTGTATGTCGTTGAAGATCTGTTCACGTTCTTGCTGCTGCGGCCGGTGGAGGATGGCGTCCGTCGCCTGGACGCGCTCGTCTGCTACAACTGGAACCATTGCATCGCTCTCCCTGAAGAAGTGGTGGTTATGGTTGACGTTGGAGGAGGAGAGGTTGATGCTTGGAGGCAGGAGGTCCGGCGTCTGATGGTGGCTCTCGGACAGCCGTCGCTCTCGAGTTGGAGCTGTCAGGGCGGCAGATGGATGTGGAGCCGCTTGGACGATAACATGGTCGAAAGTGGGCGGCTCGGGAGCCGGTGGAGGCCAGTTTGACTCGTATGGCGGCGGCGCTTGATTTTGAGAGTACGGGGAGGTGAAGGCAGAAGGGTGGTGGCAGGAGGTGGCGGGGGAAAAGGTAGTGGGTGCGCTGTAATAGCCACCGGGACAAGGAGGAGGCGGGTAGAGGCCGCCATGGATTTGGGTGGGGCTTGGGTAGGGGAAATGGGATGGGAGCGCGTACGCTGGGGCGGGGACGAATCCAGGCGGGGGAGCTGGGTAGGAGCCATACGGAGGTGCTCCAAAGCCAAACGGAGGCGGGGGAAGGACGGTGGTGGGTACGTACATGGGTGCGGTGGTGGGAAAGAAGGGGAAGGAGGACGGCGTGGTTGCCATCGCTGCGGATCGGAAGACAAGAGGAAGAGGAAATCGCCGATGCGAATCGGAATCGAGGAAAAGGGCGAAGCCGCCGAGGGAAAAAAAATTTCAGTCCGAGAATCGACTGCTCTGATTACCAATTGTCAGGATCCTGCTTGGATCCGACGAACTAGGATTAAGAATACAGGATTTCTAGAGGAATTGAAGCATAAAACTAGTAAATTGCTGGATAAAAATGCAGGATAAATTGCAAGAAAAATAAGAACTGGAAGATAAAGTTTAGGGTTTTCATTTCTTGATTTCGGTCACAGGATACAGGGTAGCCTTATAACAAGAGCGGTCGGGTACACATGCCATCTTAGGTGAAATACCGATAATACCCTCATAGCTACTAAGCCACTGATAACCCCCTATTACATACATATCCTATTCCCTGACACCTAGGGGCTAGGGAGATTATTTGGGCAACAAAATGTTGAGAGTGAGAGCGAGGGTTCAGGAACATTGGGCTGATATACTGCTGATTTGGAGAGTCATAGAATTCACTTTTCAGCAATGACAAGCATGAAGGCTTGGTTGTTTTTTTATTACGTAGTTACAACGTCATGTCTAGGTTTAGAAACTGTGATAACCATCTTTTCCAAATTCTCTGATTAGTCCTCTTATATGAAGATATTTTGTGATACTACAGAATTATGACATGTCTCATCTTTATCTTACTTTTGTTATATGTCAGTAAAATTATTTGATGATGTTCCCTGCAAAACAAAAAAAATAGTGATCTGTAGTCACTCAAAGTGTGGCACTACTATAGCAGTGTTCATGTCTTGATGCAATATCAATTGAAAACTAGAGAAGAGTCGTTTCCTTACTAAGCCAAAGTAGATGCAAAAAAATTCCTGTAGCAGGAACGGTGGATAGTTGTCATGCATTGTTAGGTACGTGTGTCTTACACTTTTAATACTTGGAATAATTCAGTTGTTCAAGAATGACTTTTCACCTTGCGGTTAATGCACCAAAGAACACTTAGTGACATCTCCGGCAATATCAGAATGTTGCCATTAACTTTGTATTTCCCTGTTTTCTGGATTACCACAGCCATGGGAGAAGGCGACGCTTCTATATAAATACTTGAAGCCTGCACAGAAGACCCAATTTTGCTGCACTTATGGCTTTCCAAAAATAAATTTATTCATGCTGTGAAATTTCTAAAAATTCTCGAAGTTTCTATATAAATCTTGGGCAGTTTGATGACCAATTAACAGAGACACCGTATATAAGGGTTTCGTCTCCTATTTCACCATTTGGCATCTGGCTTGCATGTACAATTGATATATATAGCTTCTCGCAAGTGCTTTGCTGGCAAATAATCCAATTATTTCATCCGGGTCATGATTTTGTTTTAGTTACTCTGAGCATGAGAATCCACTAGAAGATTGAGGTTTGTCCTTACATACAACCATTCTCCTAGGATTCATCAAACCAAGTAAGTAAATAATTTCTATTCTTCCCGACAATAATAGATATTGAGCAAAGGGGTACTTTTATAGTTATAATATGTTTGTTTGGTCTCTGTTCACGTTGGTGGTAACGTCACAAATATTTCAAGTTATTCTGATCAGCTTAGGCATTTGTGTTTTTTTCTTCGTTTCTTTGTTTTACTATTAATAAATTGTCATAGTAGAAAAAAAAAATCAGTTTCTATGGGGTTGATGCATTCACAGAGAATAATGATATTTTCTTCAATTTATTACAGCGGTATCAGATCATCTTAGATTGCGTATCTAGGTGTTCACTTTCTTCTGGATGGTCCTCACATTGTGTTCGCTTCCGACCTGCAAGGTAGGCCTCCACAAAAAAGAGCATTACTGACAATGTGGTTACCGTTGATTCCGCTGGTGCTTCTCCATCTCCATTTTTTCTATGATGAATGCCAGTTCAACTGGCAATTCTTCGGTTGATATGGGCTCTCAAAAGATGGGAGCTAGCCTAGGTAACTGGAAAATCTATTGGTCTGCCAGTATGTTTATATATTCTTATCCGTTGGATGTGAAAATCGTATATGTTTAGCTGTATGTTCTTGAAAAAACTTGGGAGATGAATAAGCACAATATATATTGGCTAATTCCGTACTTAAGGTTATATGCTCATGTTAATCAGAAAATATAAATGATGTCATAGATAGGTAAATAAACAACGAACCATTTAGGTTGTCTTAAATGGTTCTTTGAGAGATTCTGCATTATTACTAACTGTATTTTTTTTTGGATAAATCAACCCACTATAAATGGATACATTATTGTTAGGTGCTTCGGTGTACTGGATTTTTGTGTATGGAACAACTTCGTAAGATAAATTTCATGATTCACATACTTGCATGATTTTGAACCGCCGTTTAGTTTGGGGCTCCACTTGACGCAAACGTATCTGGATAAAGTTTACCCACAAAGAGTGGCCATGTTACTTCCGGTACTTTGCCAATATTACTTTGCCTCCTCTCACAAATTCGCGACACCATTGCTTGAATTCTCGATACTTGAATTGGCCAATTTCTAGCTTGCATAAGATCCTTATTATATAAAACGTTCATGTGCATGATACTCCATTCAAATCAGGGTTTAAAATTTTATTTAGGAACGGTGTTGTAAGGAGCAGGAACGCGTTCCACCTAATATAGTCCTTGGCTCTTTCTGTAAATTTCAGTGAACATGAACGTTCAATTTTTTCGAAAATATGAATTTTTGTTGTACATGTGTGAATATAATCAGGCACATTGACAGTTGAGGCCATGCTCCCAAATTTGATGGATCTTGGATATGTGATAATGGCTTTAATAGGACCTCCCAGTTTTACTACCTATCAATTTTTGGCTCACATTTGGTAAACCTGGGTGCTTTACTGGTTTCTATGGTTCCATATTGAGATATTAACGAGCGAGTGCTTTACCGTTTCTATGGTTCCATATTAGATAAACATACATCTTTAAGAGATAATGGTGCGTAAGTAAGTGCATACTTTATAAATTTATGCACTTTCTTGACGGAATGAGATGGTGTAAAGCTCTAGCTGGAGTAACAGATGCATCTTCTAACCAAGTGTTGATTTTTTTTAAAAAACAGTAGGCAAGATTCAACTGTTTATGGATTATAATTGTCTACAAATAGCAACATGATACCGGACTGCCATTTCTGGTGGCATGTCTAGGTCTGCATACTTATAGGTCTCTTTCCAAATTTATTGCCATTTTTTCATTTGTCTTAGTTACTTGATGTCCCTGGTTTGAGCCTTTCTTAGAAGCCCAACTTTGCTACACTTTGTCTTTCTGCATCAAGGAATATTCTTAGATGACTACAAATTTCACTTTGAATATCAATTTAATTGATTGTCTAGCGCCACCATTTACACTTCATTATTTGGCATCTGTTCTATATATATATATATATAAATGACCCTCGGTACCGCCTGTATGAGACATCTTCATCAAATTTTTATTCTTAACAACATGCCAACATGTCTAGAACGAGAATTGCTGACACAACGCGGCCATGAAGGTGCATTTTATTATAGACAAATGGTTCTGCACATGTGTTCTGCCGGGGCGTGGCACAAAAAAGGTGAGAGCAGTGGCAGGGACCACTTTACTGATGTCATGGCGGCGATTTTCAAATATGTGATTTTGTATTTAACATAGATATAGGCTACAGAGGTGCTCGGCCTGAACAAGCTAGGAGGTCCCAAGCACCACGCTGGCAACGTCGTTGTGCACGGATGGCCACACCGTCAAGTCTGCCCAGCACGCGGCCTCCAGTACAGTGACACTCGATGTTCGATTTGGTTTGTTTGTGTAGGGACAGCGAGGCAGACAAGCACAAAGGCCTAGGACGGCAACGGGGAAGTGGAATAGGGAGCAATGGTGTATTCCAATGAGGACACCTGAACAAGGTCTGCCAGCAAGCATCTGTCCATCAAGAACAACCACATCGTAATCATTCTCATGTCATAGAAAAATCCAATTTCTTGCATTCTTTGCGGTTTACTATTTCGGCTACAGATTTTCTGTTTACACTAGCTTTCTTGGCAGGACAAGATACAAATTTTCCTACCAAAGATAGGTTAATTGATATCAATGTTTAGGGTAGAAAGTTCACCTCCAGATGTACAGTAGTACTTGCTACTCAAGTCCATTGTCCATTAGTTAAGATTAAATTTCTTCATACATGGTGTAGATCGTTTTCCCGTGAATTTGTTTTTGTTGCCGACTGTTCCATTTGTCTCCCAAGCTCTTGCTTTTCTCTCTTTAGTGTTGAAATTAAGTGATTCATGTACTAAGTAAAGGGTATCATTCAGACATTACAATGTGCTTACTGTAATACATTACGAAACTAACAAAAGAATTATAAGTAGCCAACATTCTAAATGTTAAGTCTGTTTCAAGTGGAAAAACTCTGCAAATTGGGTATCTCTTATTTTCTACATAATTAGATTTCACTTTCAGTAGACAAATGAGGCTAACAGCTTGCACGGGCATTGAACATTTACACCCATGTATTTCTTTTTCAAAATTGTGTCCATTAACTTTGTACGATGCATGCTTTATTATGGACCCGTTTGCATGTTGAACATTAAACAACAGTGACATGCTTACTGGAAGCACAATTTATCGATTCAGTGGTTTATTTTTTATTAAAACTTTGAGGCAACTGCAAGCCAATTTGCAGGCTCATACCATGTGCTAAAGTTTCAGTCTTAGTTTTTCGTGTGAGTATATTATCTAGGTATCTAGGAGTGACTACTGTTTCCAGTTTTATATTTAAGATTTCAGCTCCAGTTGTTGTTTCTTCATGGCATATTTTGGTTGATATTTTACTTTACTTACTGGTTATCATCCATTATAGGTTACTCGGAACATTGAGAAGGAGCTAGAATGGCAGCAAGCCCCTGTTTTGAAATTTCTAAGCACTTCATTCTCTTTACCTTCCTAATCCATATGGGATCGAGTAACATCTAGAATTTTAGTGGAGCTTATTTCAGCAATAATTGTACGTGTTTTCATTGGAAGTTAATTTCTGTTGGTACCACATGAAAATGGCACCACATATATGGTGACATTGAGCACAGTCAACAATAGTTTATTATCTAGAAAAACACAATGATGAAATCCTCCCATTTCTGAAATGTATTCTATGTGTGCATGTGTTCTTATCTATATGAGGCCATAAGAATATACAGCGATGGCCTTCCTAATTAGTACGATCAACTTTGCAATGATTTTGCAGCAAGTATCTCTGGGATGACTAAGTTTTTAGTAATACATGTTTGCCACATAGTAGTGGCGAAATATTTTGGGCTGTTGCCACTTTGATACTTGGTTGTAGAAGAACACATGTATAATTTCTATAGGAGTACACTCATGTACGACGAAATATGTTGGTAAATTCTCTGAATCATGTATACCATATAACTTGTAGGTGGGTCCTTCATCCATCTCTAAGCACAGATTCAATCCAGCCTAAACCATATTATAATGCGTACCGAGTATGACTTTTTCCGGTGAAGGTTCGGTCAGTTACTCCAGTCAGTGTAGCTGTTAGAGGTAGCAGATTTTTGTCTACAGAACTAAGTGAACATGTATCCAGTAAGATTGATGTACTTAACTACATTATTAGTACATTCTGGAGTATACAACTCATACCTTTTTTTTGGTTCGTGGTGTTTAAGATTTCTTCAAATGGTGGTGCCTCTCATATAGTTCCGGACTGTTAAATACATGGTTCTGCTTTTTTGGGTAGTAAGCAAAATATTTCTGTGGGACCTGTAATACAAGTATTTGCTTAGTTGTGCAAGATTAATTGTGGAATTAAAATTGTGGCGAGTGCAACGAAATCACCTGAATGGGGGTTCTAGATTTCTAGTAACTGACTACATATAATATGGCATACAAAACGTATATTCCAAGACAAAATGCATAGCACAACAATAAACAGAAATAAGCTAACAGAGCGCGGCGTGCGCCGTGCCCGACCTGGCTAGTCTGATCAAGTCCAGCAACGCATCAAGCCAAGCCAATGTGTGCATGCTGCTGGTGCGCACCTTGCGAAGTTGGTCCAGCAGGTTTACACGCTCCGGCCGGCCACCAGACTTGCGATCGACAGCGGAAGATCGGCTCCATCACTTTTTCCCTACTGCATGTTGCTGGTGCGCACCTTGCGAACTTGGTCCAGCAGGCTTTCAGGCTCCGGCCGGCCGCCAGACTTGCGATCGGCAGCAGCAGATGACCACCTCGCTCCATCACTTTTACGGACGGCAGCGACGGCCCAATCACCGGCGCACAGATCGGCAGCTTCCTCGGGGTCGGCCGAATCATGGACAGCGGTAGCATCCACGGGAACGGCCGGATCAGGGACGTCCCGAGATGGCCATATCGAGGCGACGGGAAAGGCAACTGCTAGGGCTTGCGAAAAAAGAAACAAATCTGATCGAGGCACCCCACCGCCGCCGTGCGCCGACGGGCGGCCTCCTCCGACGGCGTCAGGGTGGGGAGCGGTGGATCGGGGAGCTTAGGGGGGCGGCGGCGTGGGGGACCTCCGGAGTCGCCCGTGAGGCGACCCCGGAAGTTAGGGACCGGGTTAGATGGGTAGTATTTGTCATACTCGTCATAATAGTACCTAGATATGATCATCATAAGGGTTTATATACTGCGAAACGGAAAGAGGGGATGGATTCAGATTGATATAAAGAAGAATAGACGAAGAATTTTTAGCTTACTCTTCTTCTTCTTCATTGATGGTATCAGGGAGCAGGGATGTAGGGGAATTCGGACCATCAAGGTCCACATGTTGTTGGGTTGCGGCTGATGGCGTAGCTGGTGGCTTCTTGTGCTTTGGAAGCGGCATCGGAAAGGAAAATGCTTATTCTAGGAGGACCTAACTTTCCAAAAGTAGGTCTCTTGCTTCCTGGGCTCTTTTTGTGCGTGGACAACCCACTTGGACCGGCCTGACTAGGCCCAATTAGCTGCAATTTGACTTTTTAGTCCAATTTTCGTCTTAAAATATTTTTTCAACAGCCCACTTCACGTGGTTATATACGCTAAGTGTCTTCATCATTTTTTATGGATGTTTCGTACGTCTTTAAATTTTGTAACAAATTTGCACACATTTTGTTGAGAAATCACAAGCGATATATTGCAATATTTTTCTGGATGATTTTGTAAAAAATACGTGTATGTGTTCAGAATTCATTGGGAATGATGTGTTTTTATGCGCTTCTTCACATGTTGTAAACATGTGATTTTATTGTTGCTATCGTTTTGATTTTTTGTTGAAATATGGGATAATTTTTGTTGCAACTGTAACGGTGACAAATTATTTTGTTGCTTACCAACTTTTTAGTTGATGCAAATAAATTTTTTTGTTGCAAAAGGTTATGATTTTTGTTGAATTGTTTGAACTTTTTTGTTGCAATGAAATAAACACATTGTTTAACTATTCTTTTGTAACATTACTTATATTTTCGATTTTGTTTCCTACAATTTGTTGCAATACTTTTTTTTTTACACAGAGAGATAATTTTTGTTGCGACACAAGTGAATTTGTTGCAATGGCAGTTCTGCTGTAAATATCGAGATGACCGGGGGCAACACGATATACCCCTTCGCTTAAGTGGGGTTGTGGTGGACTGCGGGTTCTATATCAAAAAACTAAAGGGGTTAAATGCAAAAACATGTTTTGTTGATTTGTGGCCCTTGGATCCGGATCTAATGGCACACGTGGGGACCTAGAATTGGTAAAGTGTAGGGCGACCTACGCAGAGCGTTCCCCCATCGAAAAAAGAGGTTGTAGAGGAGGACGGGTCCTCGCAAAGTACACCCGAGGCATGCTTTCTCCTCCTCGATTTCCTTTGATCGGTCGATCTCCTTAGCAACGAAATAGCAATAAAAGAGATCGGTCGGCAATTAATTTTTTTTTAGAATTTTAGATCGATCGTCAATTCTAGGGCAAGCAACCAACCGGAAATTCGTCGATCGAGTATCCTTCCGTCAGACAGTCCAAGACAGATGTGCACGCGGGAGTTTACTCGACAATAAATATGTACTGTTACCTTATAGAGAAAACAAAAATATGCCTAATGTCCGGTTTCCTCCCC
>JAPCYS010003452.1:0-48225 GCA_028641055.1 Alopecurus myosuroides
TATCGATTTGCTCCTTTAACAATTTCAGTTCAGGAGGAGCTATCTTGTATGGATACTTGGAGATTGGAGCAGTGCCTGGTTCAAGTTCGATGACGAACTCAACAGCTCTGTCAGGAGGCATTCCTGGCAATTCTTCTGGAAAGACATCGGGGAAGTCACAAACCACCGGAATAGTTTCAATAGATGGTAGAGGATTTGCATTGAGAGTGTAGAGTTGAACAACTCGATTTTCAGCATGGAAGTAGACTATCTGGCCAGAAGGGTGTGTGATTTTGACAGACTTAGCAGGACAATCAATGACTGCTTTGTTGGCTACCAGCCAATCCATCCCAAGAATGACATCAATATCTGAAGAGTGGAGAGCTATCAGAGATGCCTGGAATGGAAGGTTTCCAATTGTGATCTCGATGTTCTGGCTAACTTTATTGCTTTGCCAGCTAGATCCCGGTGATTTCACTAGGAGAGGGATAGAAAACTGTTCGAAGTTGATTTTACTGGTGTTTGCAAAGTTTTGAGAGATGAAGGAGTGTGAAGCACCAGAATCGAACAAGACTTTAGCATGAAACGAGTTCACAAGAAGTGTGCCCATTACAACCTCTGGAGATTCTTCTGCTCCCTGGGCCTTGACATGGTTCACCCACACAGTTCTCAAGACAGACTTTCCTGTTGCGGGGCCTAGGCGAAGAAGTGTGTACCATCACATGATTGACATTAGAGATAGGTAGTGATGGTAGCTTGTTCTGCGGGCATTTGTAGGAGTAGTGTCCTGGTAGACCGCACTTGAAGCATGTAATAACAGAACGAGGAGCTGTTGGACTTGGCTGAGATGGAGCACCTCCTGAAGATACCACTGGGGTGGGAGGGCGGGCAAGAAATCCTGCCGGGCTTGGCAAGCAGATGGGCGGTGTTGGAGTGGTATATGGAACCCAAACTCTTCGTTTTTGTGGAGGCATGATAGCTTTTTAGAGATTAGCCTGTTCACGAGAGTGCTTACGGGATTCCTCAACCAACTTGCGCCCGTGCTCTTCATTTAGAGCGATGTTGATGAGGTCCTCAAAATTCTTGGCCTTGACGTTGGTGAGAGCATACTTGAGTTCCGGGTTGAGACCCCTGCGGAACTTTGCCATCTTTTTCGCTTCCGTGGAGACTTCATCTCCGGCGTAGCGAGCCAGGCGATTGAACTCTCTTTGGTATTCGAGAACGTCCAAATTGCCTTGTGTGAAAGAATAGAATTCCTCACGCATTCTC
Source organism: Alopecurus myosuroides (assembly GCA_028641055.1). Taxonomy (NCBI): domain Eukaryota; kingdom Viridiplantae; phylum Streptophyta; class Magnoliopsida; order Poales; family Poaceae; genus Alopecurus; species Alopecurus myosuroides. The sequence continues at coordinate 1,249 of JAPCYS010003452.1, forward strand.
TCCATGAGCCCATCGGGAATGTGATGGCGCACGAAGGCTTGCTTGACATCCTCCCATGTGATTGCCACACTAGGACCTCTCATTTCTTGGAAGTTCTCCAACCAAGACATGGATTGTCCACGGAGAAGGTAGGTCACGTAAGCAACACGGTCCTCGTCAGCCACATGAGCTACCATAAGAGTACGGTTCATTTCACGGAGCCAGTCATCAGAATCCAATGGCTCGGAGGAGGTATCAAACGTGCGTGGATTGAGCTCAAGGAACTCCTGAATAGACACACGGGCGTTGCCATTATTCCCAAGGTCTTGGTTCTGCTGCATCTGCCTTATAACTTGTGTAATCTGAGACAGCACTTTCCCCATCTCGGGTGGCAGTGTGGGTTCTTCGTCACCATTCTCCATCCTGAAGATGATACCAAGATTAACACACCCGGACTTCTATAGGATACTCACAGCCCGCTAAACAGTGGATGATTGGATTACGGGGCCTACCTGCACCCGCACCTCTTACGAGTAGGCCAACACGTATACGTGTGACAACCAACCTCTACTATTCATCGTCTGCGCAAACCATCCCATAGGAATCTGAATACTTCCATTGACGTACTTCATAACATACACACATGGTACGTCAACGGCATTTGAACAAGTGATATCGCAACAAATCTCTAAGTCACAAAGAATAGAAATATAAGTGGCAAATAGCTCTCACTAGAGCAGAGATAGCAAATACAATCAGGCAGAGGACACATGTCCCAACAAGTCATCATTACAACACATCAGAAGCATACAAAGTGTCTGAGTACAGACAAGATCCAAATAGGCCTGAGAGGCCGGAAACGAAAAGAACGGAGCCCATCCACGAAGTCTCGGATCCTGCCCGGGTCCGCTATCTACTCGTCAACAGCCTCGTCATACTCCACGTAGTAGCCACCATGGGGATCCTCGGAAACGTAGTCTGCAGAACACGCAAACCCAAAGGGGTCAGTTGTAACATCCCAAGTATGAAAAAATCCCTTTAGAATGTTTGTTTCTGGTTTTATTATTGTTTTGCATCATGACATCATCTTTGCATTTGTTTTCCATTTGATTCCATTTGTTTTCTATATGTATTTCAAACCAATTCAAACTCTTGTTCATACTTGTTATGTTACATGTTTCAAATAAGAACTACAAAACAAACAATAAATTGTTCCACTAAAATTGGAATCAAAAACTTTAAATTGGCTTAAGTTTCATTTATTCTTTTGATACCAAAAAATTGCTCAATTCATTTAATTTCCAAACAACAACATAAATTAAATTTATTGGGAAACAAAATGTTGCACATTGCTGTTTTTATAATAAATAACTCAATACAAATTATCCCTAAAATTTTCTAACCACTAAACCTCTCCTTTTCTCCCTAATTCCTTTTCAGCAAAAAAAATGTAATAAGAAGAAAAGAATAGAAAGAAAAGAGAGGGGGGAAAGGGCAGCCAGCCCATTTGGGCCAGCCCACCTAGCAAAGGCCTGGTACCCCCCCTCGTTGTCTTCTACCTCCTGTACGGCGTCCATCCCCATCGCACACGTCGACAGTTGCAGGCAGGCAACGGCCATCCGAGATCCACCTCCTCTATAACCCTAGCCCTAGGGCCCCTCGGTGCCCTAGCTCTTCCCCTCTCTTTCCCCTATCGCAGCGCCGCTGTTTCTCGCTCTCGCTGCACCACCCTCCATCTCTGTTTCTCCACCTCACCACCGAAACCACCACCGCCAGCGCAACATCTCCGATGATCGCCGCACCTACGCTACTCCTCCTCGATGGCTAAGTACGGGAATCGGGTCCCCGTACTGTCGCCGTCATCCTCGTTTCATCGCCAGGGCACGGGAGGGCCGGTAGCCACGCCGTCGACCACCTCGCTGTCGCCGGCCATCACCGCGCCAAGCCGCCGTCTCCCTCCGTTCCCCTCGGTGAGCCCACCGTTCCGTCCCCTTCCCTCCTCTCTGTCACGGACACCGCACGAGCGCCCGCAGCACACGCAGCAGCGGCAGCGGCGAACACTCAGCGGCAGCGACCCGCAGTCCGCCGTCGACCACGGCCGCCCACCTCTGTCGCTGGTGCAGTTTCTGAAACTGCAACAAAATTCAGTTAGCCACGCCCTAACTGAACATATCCACCCTCGCGACTGCTAACTGTCACGAAACAAGCAACAGCGCACTGGCAGTGCACCCGTGCGCGCAAGCGTGAGCACCCGAGTTCGAGCCCCACGGGAGGCATTTTCGCCTCCCAATTCTTTTCCTTGCACACGCACCGGCGGGGCCCGCGCGGCAGTGACCCTGGCGGCCACGTCGACCCCCAGCCCCGCCACCTAGGCGCCACAGTGGCCCTGGCCCACTAGCAGTGGCCTGTGTAGGTCACTGCGCGGTGCATTTAACTTTTCTGCCCATTTTTCTTTTAATATCAGTCCAGTTAATATTACAGAATAGTCCCTAGAAACAAAACTCAAATAACTTTTAAATGCCAACTCCAAATAATACAAATAAAATATGCTTACTGAACCAAATTTAATTCTCTATCTAATTAAGTCATTTGTTTTCTGTTTTAAGCATTTCAAATATTTTCAAATTTCAAATTCAAACAATTCTTTTCACATTTGCTTAATTCCATAACTAATTCATACTTAATTCAAATAACACAAATAAAATATGTTTTCCATGCTATTTTGAACCACCTTTCCAAATATAAATTTTGTTTCATGATTTGAATAACTAAAATTGCTTAAATAATTTAAACCATGTTTAAATCATTTAAATTTGCTAAATTCATAACTTGCTCAACTTAAATTATTTTTGAACATATAAAATATGTTTTCAAACCAGAAAAACATAACCTTTTCAAATATAAATTTTATTTAATGTTTTGAGCAAATAAAAATTCAAATAAATTCGTACTTGAATTAACTTCAATTAAAACTTGTTTAATCTTGTTTAATTCATAAGTAATTCATTGTAATTCCTTTTTTAATAATTGAAACATGTAATCCACCTAAAATTTTGTGCTCTATTCAAATATGAACTTTGTTATCTGTTTTGAAAAATTTAACTTGATGAAAACAAATGCTTGTGTCACCTTTAAGAAACCAAAATTTCTTAACTAATACCAATTTCCAAACATGGTAAATTTCATTTCTACTTGCATCTAATGTTGTTTTCTTATTGCTTCCATCATGCATGCATCATGTTAATCAACTTACACATGATGATTAGTTGTAGAACAATTATTCCAACCTTAACTCATGGACCTTTCCATATGCAATCAAATTGCATATGGGTCCATTTAAATGGTGTTACCATGTTAACTAGTTTATTCTGATGCATCCATTAAATTGACATGCATCATCCCATGTTTGTGCACCATGCCATGTTATTGATTGCCCGTCTTCCTTCGTTGTTTGTTTTGCTTGTTCTCGATTAGACGACGACGTTGAGACGGACGAGGTTTACGGTACCACTTCCGAGGACTTAGCTCAGTACCAGGCTGCTTGTTCTCCGAACCCATCACATGATATCCTGAACCCTGATATTGCCTCACCTCCACACCTATAACCCTTGCTTGTTGCCTTAGTCCTACTAGCATGCTTAGGGTTGCTTGTGCTCGAGTCTGTTGTCGGTTACTTCTTTTATCTTACTCATTTATGTTCTATGGGCTCAGGTTAAATCAATCAACCTGTTAATGCTATGGGTAATAATAATATGCTGATAAGGCACCGGCAGGAGGCCCTGCGTGGTTTTGAGGCCTGGTAGTGTCGACCCTAATAGGAAAAGGGTCTTGTCTACTGATCCATGGTGAGTGCACTACCCGCATGTGGGAAGAGTGTATGGGCGCCCCCCTCAATTTGATTCGATTCGCATCTCGTCCAAATCGCCTCATTTAGTTCGAGTTTTCCATTTGCCGCATGCATTTTTTTGCGAGCCCAGGCCAGGGTGGAACTTTCGTAGTCGGCATATAGGGAGACACGTTCTTAGAGTGCTATGAGGGTCCCCTTTTCTTCGGGGGCTTGATTAGCCGTGCGCTCAAGGTGCTTTGGGCTTGATGCGAAGAAGATTTGGGTTGTGTTGAGTGCCCCGCTTGGTGGGAGGCATCCCATCTGGCGGGTTATTCTTACGTGTACGGCCAAATTGGTGCATCCCTGCAGGGTTAAATCTTCTCGAGAAGCCGTGTTTTCCGCGGTTATGGATGACTTGGTGAAAGTACTGGCTAACAAGTACTCAGAACAACTTACACCTAACTAATGCTAATCTTGACTAGTAATAGGATTATTGACACAATAACCTGAACCATCATTAATCCAACTGTGTGAGTTATCCTTGGGTTGCTTCCTTAGTAGGGGGTAACATTGGATGGGTTTGCTTGAAGTTACTTTCAGTTGGTTACTATACGCGATATTATCTTCTTTCTGTTAGCCGGAAGTTGTAGTATGTCTCTGTAGTTGGTTAGAGCAGCCCGCTGCAGCTTTTATATCACCCTTTCTTCCGTTGAACCCAAAGCATCTGTGCTTGGTGTTGACGGGTTACACTTTGGTGAACTGTGAGTCTTGCTTGCCAGTACGTTTATGTACTGACCCCTTTGGGGCTGTGGTTTACGCAGACTACGATTCCGAGGATCCCCTTGGAGGCTACTACGTGGAGTACGACGAGACTGCAGAGGAGTAGATAGCGGACCCGGGCAGGATCTGAGACTACATGGATGGGCTTCGTCTTATTTTCATTCTCGGCCTCTTAGGCCTATTTGGATTTGTCTGTACTCAGACGCTTTGAGTGCTTCCGCTGTGATGTCATGATGATATGTTGGGACATGTGTCCTCTGGATGATTGTATTTGCTATTCTCTGCCCTAGTGAGGGCCAGTTGCAACTTATTTCCATCTTTTGTGTTTTAGAGATATGTTGTGGTATCATTCCGTTTAACGCCGTTGATGTACCATGTGTGAATGGTATGAAGTACGTGAATGGTAGTATCTTGATCTCTATGGGATAGTTTACATCGATGATGGATAAGCAGAGTTTGGTTGTCGCACATAAGTGCTGGCCTACTCGTAAGAGGATGCGGGAGCAGCTAGGCCCCGTAATCCAAGCATCTGCTATCCAGTTCGGCCCGGTGAGTATCCTATAGAAGTTAGGGTGCGACAAATGGTATCAGAGCCTGTCTGCCTGTAGGATCCCTTTTACTGGTCGCAGTTGAGTCTAGAAACTATTTTGTAGCTATATAGGAAAAATGAAACGTGAGAGTAGGAATTCTGCTCTTTTTCTTCTTTCCCCACCCACCCTCCCTTTTTCTGGTAAGGAAGTGCAACGTTGATTTTCCCTTCTGATCTAAACTTTCAAGTTAGGTTTTCATGTATCCTGGTTTCTCTAGGATGGTTATATCTACTAGACCATAGGAATCTCTATTCCTTAAGCAGTAGATATGGATCCTTTAGAAGCCCGGATGGGTTCTTCTGTAGTACCTCAGGAGTTTTGGTCTTGTGTTTCCCGATGTTGCTTCGATATCCTATTTTTCTCAAAATCCTTTTCGTCCGTTGAAACCTTGTTGTTGTTTTCCACTTCAATTCTTCTACCGGCGTCTAATCAAAGTTTCCCCGTTCATCTGCTAAACTCTAGTCCAGCTAAAGTGTTGTTTGATACCGGAGCATCGCATTCTTTTGTGTCAAAGATCTTTGCCACAACAAACAACCTAATTGTGGTTCCACTAAGCAATCAAATCACTGTTCATTCACCCGGATCTCAATGTTGACTTCCAAGATAAGTAAGGACAATCAAATCCTAATAGGAGGCCACATATTCCTTGCTTCTCACATGTTGCTGGGAAATTCTGACATTGATGTCATTCTTGGTATGGATTGGTTGAAGGCCAATAAAGCTAAAATTGACTGTGCTCAAAAGTCAATAACTCTCTCCCACCCTTCTGGCCAGATAGTCTATTCTCCGCATGGATCAAGTTCCGTTCAGCTATACACACTCGATGCAAAACCTCTACCTCTACTCGAAAATGTTCCGGTGGTTTGTGAATTCCCTGACGTCTTTCCAGAAGAATTGCCAGGAATGCCTCCGGACAGAGCAGTTGAGTTCGTGATTGAGCTTGAACCAGGTACTTCTCCAATCTCTAAGCATCCATAAAAGATAGCTCCTCCTGAACTGAAGTTGTTAAAGGAGCAGATCGATATGTACATGGAGAAAGGTTACATTCAACCTAGTTCCTCGGCTTGTGGTTGCCCAACTCTGTTCGTTGCGAAGAAGGATCAAACAAAGAGACTCGTTGTTGACTATCGTCCTCTTAACGAGAAACCATAAAAACAAGTATCCATTCCTCGTAACGATGATCTTTTTGATCAACTTGCTGGAGCCTCAATATTCTCCAAGTTGGACTTGAGGATGGGTTACCATCAAATAAAGATCAGAAAGGAAGATATTCCAAAGACAGCCTTCACCACTCGCTACGGTCTATATGAATACACCATCATGTCCTTTGGTCTCACCAATGCACCGACGACCTTCTCTCGACTCATGAATTCTGTCTTCCATGAATACCTCGACAAGTTCGTTGTGGTATATCTTGATGATATTCTTGTCTACTCCAAATCCGAGGAAGAGCATGGAGAACATCTTCGTCTCACTCTCATGAAACTTCGCGAGTATCGTCTATATGCCAAATTCTCCAAATGGGAATTCTGGATTTCAGAAGTTGCTTATCTTGGTCATATCATCTCTTCCAAGGGCATAGCCATTGATCCAGAAAAGGTTAGAGCAATTGTTGATTGGAAACCTCCTAAGACGGTGAAGCAAGTCAGAAGTTTTCTTGGCTTGGCTAGCTATTGCCGTCGTTACGTCCAAAACTTCTCCAAGATTGCCAAACCTCTCACCGACCTCACAAAGAAGAACAAGAAGTTCGTTTGGTCTCCACAATGTGATGAAATTTTCAATCTCCTCAAGACTAAACTCACTTCTACACCAGTTCTGGTTGGCCCAGATCCTACCAAACCTTTCCAGATATTCTGTGATGCATCTCTCCAAGGTCTAGGAGCAGTTCTTATGCAAGAACGTCAAGTTGTGGCTTATGCTTCACGTCAGTTGAATCCACATGAGCAAAATGATCCCACTCATGACCTTGAACTCGCAGCAGTTGTGTTTGCCCTCAAGAAATGGAGACAATACTTGTCGGGTAACCGCACTGAAATCTTTTCCGATCATAAGAGTCTGAAATACATCTTCACTCAACCAGATCTAAACCTCAGGCAAAGGAGATGGATTGAAAAGATCAAAGACTTCGATCTTACCATTTCTTACACTCCAGGCAAGGCTAATGTTATGGCCGATGCTCTCAGTCGCAAGTCCGATTGCAATAATCTCATGATCATGGAAAGCCAACCTCCACTTCATGAAGAATTCCAGAAGCTGAACCTTGGTCTTGTTCCTCAAGGTTATCTTGCAAGCTTGACAGCCAGTCCAACTCTCGAGGACAAGATTCGTTCTAAACAACTTCGTGATGCTGAAATCAAGAAGATGGTAGAGCACATCAAAGAAGGCAAGGATAAATTCAAGTCCTTCACAATTGATGACAAGGGAACTGTGTTCTTCGAAGGACGCATTGCAGTTCCTCAGATTCAAAGTCTCAAAGATATCATTCTCAAGGAGGCTCATGAAACTCCTCTCTCCATACACCCTGGAAGTACAAAGATGTACCAGGATCTCAAAACTGTATTGGTGGCCTAGCATGAAACGTGAAATTGCTCAATACGTTTCTGAATGCGACGTTTGTCAACGTGTTAAGGCAGTTCATCAGAAAACAGCCGGTCTTCTCCAACCTCTGAAAATCCCTGAGTGGAAGTGGGACATGATTGAAATGGACTTCGTCACTGGTTTTCCAAAGTCCAAGAAAGGCAACGATGCAATCTTCGTTGTCATTGATCGTCTCACTAAAGTAGCTCACTTCTTTGCTGTCAAAGAGACAATCTCAGCTAGCCAGTTAGAAGAGCTCTACACAACAAAGATTGTTCCTCTTCATTGCGTTCCATTGGAAATAAGCTCAGACCGTGGAAGCATATTCACTTCTCATTTCTGGAAGAGTTTCCAAGATGCATTGGGCACCAAACTTCTGTTCAGCATAGCTTATCATCCTCAGTCTCAAGGGCAAGTCGAAAGAGTCAATCAGATTCTCGAGGATATGCTTAGAGCATGTGGTCTCTCCTTTGGCATGAAATGGGAGGAATGTCTTCCATATGCTGAATTCTCCTACAACAACAGCTTCCAGGCAAGCCTAGGCATGGCACCATTTGAAGCACTCTATGGCCGCAGATGCAGGAGTCCAATCAATTGGTCTGGAGCTGGTGAACGTTCACTCTTAGGTCCTGACATTGTTAATGAAGCCGAAGAGAAAGTTCACATCATTCGTGACAATCTCAAGATTGCTCAGTCTCGTCAGAAAAGCTACTATGATAGCAAGCACAGGGATATGATCTACGCACCTGGTGACAAAGCATATCTCCGTGTAAGTCCCCTCAGAGGCACTCATCGTTTTGGTGTGAAAGGAAAGCTTGCACCAAGATACATTGGTCCTTTCAACATTCTCTCAAGGCGTGCGGAAAATGCCTATCGTCTTGAACTTCCAGAAAAACTATCCAAGGTGCACGATGTGTTTCACGTGTCACAGCTCAAGAAGTGCTTTGTCGCACCCTGATTTCTAGGGGATACTCACCGTACGAACTGGATAGCAGATGCTTGGATTATGGGGCATAACTGCTCCCACGTCCCAGCTTCCTGGTAGGCCTGCGCTTATGCGCGACAACACAAGCCCTGCTATTCCATCGTCGATGTAAACTATCCACTAGAGATCAAAGGCACTTCCGTCGACGTACTTCAAACCATACACACATGGTACGTCAACGGCGTTAACAAGTGATATCACAACAGATCTCTACGACACAAAAGATTGAAATAAGTTGCAAATGGCTCTCATTAGAGCAGAGATAGCAAATACAATCATTCAGAGGGCACATGCCCCAACAATACATCATTACAATACAGCGGAAGCATTCAACAGGTCTGAGTACAGACAAGAACCAAATAGGCCTAAGAGGCCGGAAACGAAAAGACGGAGCCCATCCACGAAGTCTCGGATCCTGCCCGGGTCCGCTATCTACTCGTCAGCAGTCTCATCATACTCCACGTAACAGCCACCATGGAGATCCTCGGAAACGTCGTCTGCGTAAACCACAGCCCCAAAGGGGTCAGTACACCAACGTACTGGCAAGCAAGACTCACAGTTCACCAAAGTGTAACCCGTCAACACCAAGCACAGATGCCTTGGGTTCAACGGAAGGAAGGGGAATATAAAAGATGCTGCAACTGGCTGCGCTAACCAACTACAGAGATTCTACCACTTCCGGCTAACAGAAAGGAGATAAGATCGAGGATTGTAACCAACTGAAAGATAGCTTCAAACAAACCCATCCTGGATCTCGCCCCTTATCCAAAGAAGCGATCCGAGGATAACTCACATAGTTGTATTAAAGGTGAATCAAATTATGTCATCAACCTATTACTAGTCAAATTATTCATCATTGGGTGTAACATGTTTGATCATTATGTTTAAGTTGTCCTGAGTACTTGTTAGCCAGTACTTTCACCAAGTAATCCATAACCGCGGAAAACACGGCTTCTCGAGAAGATTATCCCTGCAGGGTTGCACCAATTTGGCCGTACACTCATGAATATCCCGCCAGATGGGAGATCACCCCACCAAGCGGGGCACTCAACACAACCAACCATTCTTCGCATCGAGCCCAAAGAACCTTGGGCGCACGGCTAATCAAGCCCCGAAGAAAGGGGACCCTCATAGCACTCTAAGACCGTGTCCCCCTGCCGACTACAAAAGTTCCACCCTGGCCTGGGCTCGCAAAAACATGCATGCGGCAAATGGAAAACACGAACTAAATGAGGCGATTTGGACGAGATGCGAATCAGGTCAAGTTGAGGGGGGCGCCCATACTCGCTTCCCAAATGCGGGTAGTGCGCTCATCATGGATCAGTAGACAAGACCCTTTTCCTATTAGGGTCGACACTAGCAGGCTCCAAAACCTCTCATGGGCCTCCTGCCGGTGCCTTATCATCAAATTTATTATTAATAGTAACATTAGCATGATTGATTGATTAAACATCGAGCCCCCACAACGTAATAGAAATAGTAACAGTAGGTACGGGTAACAGACTCGAGCAAAAGCAACCTGAGCATGCTAGTAAGACTCTGGCTCAAACAATGGGTTGTAGGAAGGGAGATGAGGCAATATCAGGGTTAAGGGATTCATGTGATGGGTTCGTAACAGAAACAACTACTACTAAGGCTAGCAGAAGAGAACAACGGAAAGTATCGGTAATCAATGTTGAAAGGAACACAGTGGTTCATGTGAGTGATAACTTGCCTGCAAAACCCAGTAGCCTGGTACTGAGCTAAATCCTTAGAAGGGGTGTCGTAAGGATCGTCGGTCTCAACGTCGTCGTATATCCGGGAAGAAGCAAACAAACATTGCAGAAAGATAAACAATCAATATCATGGCATAGTGCACAATCATGGGATGATGCATGTCAAGTTAATAGGTGCATCAAATAAACTAATTGATATGATAACACAATTTAAATGGACACATATGCAATTTTGAGTTGCATATGAAAAGCCCATGGATTTTGGTTAGATTATTTGTTTTCCAACTAACAACAGGTGATAGTGGTTTAGTATGATGCATGCAAAAGGAAAACAGCAAAATAACAACATTAGAATCAAATTAAGATAGGGTGTAGCAATTTAGAATTTTATTATTAACTTAGGGAATTTTTTTGGGTGCCTTAAAGGTGACACACAAGTATTTGTTGTTTTCAACCATTTAAATTGTCAGAACAAATAATAAAGTTGATATTTGAAAAGGTTATCAAATTTTAGTTGGAATACATGTTTCACATTTTGAAATTGGACTTAGGATTATTTAATTATGAATTAAACAATATTAAACAAGTTTTAATTGAATTAAACAAGTTTTAAATTGTTTAGGCAATTTAAATTGTTCAAACCAGAAAACAAATTTTATATTTGAATAGGATATTCAAAATGGTATGAAAAACATATTTTATTTGATTTGGAAATAGTATGAATTATTTTTGAATTATTACAAATTGCATTTGAATTATTCAAAATTTGAAAGTTAAATGCATTTTGAAATTTCAAAACAGTGAACAAATGAGTTATTTGGAAAGATTATGAAATTTGGAGCAATAAACATATAAAGTTTTTTTATTGGATTCATATATTAAAAGTTATTGATTTTTAAAGTTTGGTGTTTATTCTGCCAATTAAAAAGTATTTGGAAATTATCAGAAAACGTTTTAACCATTTGTTACATTATAGCAACCTAGCCGTGGCCACTGGCTGTGGGCCACGGTGCCAGCTCGGCGGGGTGGAAGGTGAGGTGGCATAGCGGGTCACTGACCGTGGGACCCAGCGCGCGAAGGCAGAAATCGTGGAAAAAGGACGCGTGAGGGGGGGGGGGCGAACCCGCACCTTCACCTGCGCGCGAAGGGCCTATGCCACTGCGGTGGTTCGAGTCTTTTTAGTACAGACGTGCAACGCAGGTAATGTTCAGTTAGGGCGTGAAACTGAACCTGAAAGTGGTTCTGCCAACTGCATCCGATCGGGATACAGAGGTGGCCGGCGGCCATGCCGTCGACAACGTGCTCGTTGGGGGCGACTCGCGGAGTGTGAGTGGATGTGCGGGGTGCGTTGTAGATGGAAAGGGGGAAGGGGAAGAAGATCGGGCTCACCGGGTCCTGTCAGTCGTTGACGACTGCCTGACGGCAGGAGCAGAGCGGCTGCTCTCCGGCGACGGCGCGGCCGCCGTGGGCGCTCCCGGCAAACGGCGAGTGGACGAGGAGATGCGGGCTGGCACCACGGCTCCATTTTCCTCCTCGGAGGCTCCTCGAGATGGCCAGGGCATCGACGCAGTGAGGAGGCAGGTGGTCTCGGTGAGCTCACGGTGGGGTTCAGGTTATTCAGAACAGATGCGTTGGGGGAGAAGGAAGGGTAGACGGCGGCGATGGGGAAGGGAGTTAGGGCTTAGGGTTAGGGGCAGAGGGAGTAGGTTAGTTATAGGGAGAGGAGAGCACTAGTACGGCTGATCATCTAATGGAGGTGGAGGAGATCGTGTGGTATGAACCTGTTCGTACTGTGAGGAAGAAGACGACAAGGGGTAGGGGGTGGGCCAAAAGAGAGGAAATGGATGGGCTTTGGGGGAAAGGAAAGAAAGGATGGGCCAACAGGTAACTGGGCTGGGCTGGTTTAGTGCTGCTGCTTGCTTTGCTCTCCTTTTATTCTTTTCTGGTATTTTTTTTTTGTAGTTTGCTTTTGAAAGAAAACTGTTAAGGGTTTAGTTAATAGAAATTACAGAAAATTTAGTTTAGGCTTGTTAGGTAATTAGAAACCATTTTCCAATATTGGTTTGCAAAAGTTGACATTTTAAATTAATGTTTGTATTTGAACCAATTTGAATGAAAATTGCAATATATTAATATTAGAAAAAAACAAAGCATTTCCAATAGGGTTACCCCTAAGTTTTAAAATGATTAAGGGATTCCAATTAGTGGTGAACTTCATGGATTCAAAAGATTAAAGGTTTTGAGATTTGGTTTGAGTTTGGAAATAATTTGAAATTAATTGATTAATTGATTAAGTGATTGATTGAATTAAGCAACAATTTAATAAGTGATCCAATATGAAATAAAGGGAACAATTTGGTTGTTTTCACTTGTTTTTTTATTCCAAAAGTTGTAACAGAACAAGTATGAAAACAGTGTTTGAGTAAGGTTTGAATTTGAGTTGTGAAAAACAGTGGAAAACAAATGCACCAAATAAGAAACAAATGCAAACAACATGATGACATGATGCAATACTTTAATTAAAACAGGAAATCAAACATTCTAGGGGTAGTTTTCATACTTGGGATGTTACAAAACGCCCCCCTTGAAGGAATCGCGCCCCGAGATTCCTACTGAGAAAAGAAAAGGTCCGGAAACTTCTTGGAAAGTTTAACTGGAAGTTCAAAACAATAGGAATTTCTGGCAACTCTTCTGGAAAGACGTCAGGGAATTTGGAAACCACCGGAATAATATCAGTAGAGGTATAGGTTTTGTATGGAGGATGTATAGCTGGATAGGATTTGGTTCATTTGGAGAATAGATTATCTGGCTAGAATGGTTGAACAGGGTTATTGACATCAATGCAACACCAAGAATGACATCAATGTTAGAATCAGCAACATGAGAGTAACGAGGAATATGTGGCCTCCCATTAGAATTGGATTGTTCTTGCTTATCTTGGAAGTCAACATTTGAGATCCCGGTGAGTGAACAGAGTTTTGATTGCTTAGTGGAACCAGGATTGGGTTGTATGTTGTGGAATAGATTGTTGACACAAAGGAATGTGATGCTCCGGTATCAAATAACACTTTAGTTGGACAAGAGTTTACGAGGAAGTTTTGATTGGACGCCGGTAGAAGAATTGAATTGGAAAACAACAACAAGATTTGAACGGACGACAAGGATGTTGAGAAGAGCAGGATATCAACATCGGGGAAAACAAGAACAAAACTCCTGAGGTACTACGGAAAACCCATCCGGGCTTCTAAAGGATCAATATCTACTGCTTAAGGAATAGAGGATTTGCTTCCGGGGCTTACACGCCTCCGTTCTCAATCATGAGTAGGCAAATGATAAATCATGTCAACCACCTCCATTCCTATGGTTAGTAGATATAACCATCCTAGAGAAACCAGAATTCGTGAAATCCTAACTTGAAAGTTCAGATCAGAAGGGAAAACAACGTTACACTTCCTTACCAGAAAAAGGGAGGGTGGGTGGGGAAAGAAGAAAAAGAACAGAATTCCTACTCTCACGTTTCATTTTTCCTATATAGCTACAAAATAGTTTCTAGACTCAACTGCGACCAGTAAAAAGGGATCCTACAGGCAGACAGGCTCTGATACCATTTGTCGCACCCTGATTTTAGGGGATACTCACCGTACGAACTGGATAGCAGATGCTTGGATTATGGGGCATAACTGCTCCCACGTCCCAGCTTCCTGGTAGGCCTGCGCTTATGCGCGACAACACAAGCCCTGCTATTCCATCGTCGATGTAAACTATCCACTAGAGATCAAAGGCACTTCCGTCGACGTACTTCAAACCATACACACATGGTACGTCAACGGCGTTTAACAAGTGATATCACAACAGATCTCTAGACACAAAAGATTGAAATAAGTTGCAAATGGCTCTCATTAGAGCAGAGATAGCAAATACAATCATTCAGAGGGCACATGCCCCAACAATACATCATTACAATACAGCGGAAGCATTCAACAGGTCTGAGTACAGACAAGAACCAAATAGGCCTAAGAGGCCGGAAACGAAAAGACGGAGCCCATCCACGAAGTCTCGGATCCTGCCCGGGTCCGCTATCTACTCGTCAGCAGTCTCGTCATACTCCACGTAACAGCCACCATGGAGATCCTCGGAAACGTCGTCTGCGTAAACCACAACCCCAAAGGGGTCAGTACACCAACGTACTGGCAAGCAAGACTCACAGTTCACCAAAGTGTAACCCGTCAACACCAAGCACAGATGCCTTGGGTTCAACGGAAGGAAGGGGAATATAAAAGATGCTGCAACTGGCTGCACTAACCAACTACATAGATTCTACCACTTCCGGCTAACAGAAAAGAGATAAGATCGAGGATTGTAACCAACTGAAAGATAGCTTCAAACAAACCCATCCTGGATCTCGCCCCTTATCCAAAGAAGCGATCCGAGGATAACTCACATAGTTGTATTAAAGGTGAATCAAATTATTGTGTCATCAACCTATTACTAGTCAAATTATTCATCATTGGGTGTAACATGTTTGATCATTATGTTTAAGTTGTCCTGAGTACTTGTTAGCCAGTACTTTCACCAAGTAATCCATAACCGCGGAAAACACGGCTTCTCGAGAAGATTATCCCTGCAGGGTTGCACCAATTTGGCCGTACACTCATGAATATCCCGCCAGATGGGAGATCACCCCACCAAGCGGGGCACTCAACACAACCAACCATTCTTCGCATCGAGCCCAAAGAACCTTGGGCGCACGGCTAATCAAGCCCCGAAGAAAGGGGACCCTCATAGCACTCTAAGACCGTGTCCCCCTATATGCCGACTACAAAAGTTCCACCCTGGCCTGGGCTCGCAAAAACATGCATGCGGCAAATGGAAAACACGAACTAAATGAGGCGATTTGGACGAGATGCGAATCAGGTCAAGTTGAGGGGGGCGCCCATACTCGCTTCCCAAATGCGGGTAGTGCGCTCATCATGGATCAGTAGACAAGACCCTTTTCCTATTAGGGTCGACACTAGCAGGCTCCAAAACCTCTCATGGGCCTCCTGCCGGTGCCTTATCATCAAATTTATTATTAATAGTAACATTAGCATGATTGATTGATTAAACATCGAGCCCCCACAACGTAATAGAAATAGTAACAGTAGGTACGGGTAACAGACTCGAGCAAAAGCAACCTGAGCATGCTAGTAAGACTCTGGCTCAAACAATGGGTTGTAGGAAGGGAGATGAGGCAATATCAGGGTTAAGGGATTCATGTGATGGGTTCGTAACAGAAACAACTACTACTAAGGCTAGCAGAAGAGAACAACGGAAAGTATCGGTAATCAATGTTGAAAGGAACACAGTGGTTCATGTGAGTGATAACTTGCCTGCAAAACCCAGTAGCCTGGTACTGAGCTAAATCCTTAGAAGGGGTGTCGTAAGGATCGTCGGTCTCAACGTCGTCGTATATCCGGGAAGAAGCAAACAAACATTGCAGAAAGATAAACAATCAATATCATGGCATAGTGCACAATCATGGGATGATGCATGTCAAGTTAATAGGTGCATCAAAATAAACTAATTGATATGATAACACAATTTAAATGGACACATATGCAATTTTGAGTTGCATATGAAAAGCCCATGGATTTTGGTTAGATTATTTGTTTTCCAACTAAACAACAGGTGATAGTGGTTTAGTATGATGCATGCAAAAGGAAAACAGCAAAATAACAACATTAGAATCAAATTAAGATAGGGTGTAGCAATTTAGAATTTTATTATTAACTTAGGGAATTTTTTTGGGTGCCTTAAAGGTGACACACAAGTATTTGTTGTTTTCAACCATTTAAATTGTTCAGAACAAATAATAAAGTTGATATTTGAAAAGGTTATCAAATTTTAGTTGGAATACATGTTTCACATTTTGAAATTGGACTTAGGATTATTTAATTATGAATTAAACAATATTAAACAAGTTTTAATTGAATTAAACAAGTTTTAAATTGTTTAGGCAATTTAAATTGTTCAAACCAGAAAAAAAAATTTATATTTGAATAGGATATTCAAAATGGTATGAAAAACATATTTTATTTGACTTATTTGGAAATAGTATGAATTATTTATGAATTATTACAAATTGCATTTGAATTATTCAAATTTGAAAGTTAAATGCATTTTGAAATTTCAAAACAGTGAACAAATGAGTTATTTGGAAAGATTATGAAATTTTGAGCAATAAACATATAAAGTTTTTATTTATTGGATTCATATATTAAAAGTTATTGATTTTTAAAGTTTGGTGTTTATTCTGCCAATTAAAAAGTATTTGGAAATTATCAGAAAACGTTTTAACCATTTGTTACATTATAGCAACCTAGCCGCGGCCACTGGCTGTGGGCCACGGTGCCAGCTCGGCGGGGTGGAAGGTGAGGTGGCATAGCGGGTCACTGACCCGTGGGACCCCGCGCGCGAAGGCAGAAAATCGTGGAAAAAGGACGCGTGAGGGGGGGGTCGAACCCGCACCCTTCACCTGCGCGCGAAGGGCCTATGCCACTGCGGTGGTTCGAGTCTTTTGCTAGGTACAGACGTGCAACGCAGGTAATGTTCAGTTAGGGCGTGAAACTGAACCTGAAAGTGGTTCTGCCAACTGCATCTCGATCGGGATACAGAGGTGGCCGGCGGCCTGCCGTCGACAACGTGCTCGTTGGGGGCGACTCGCGGAGTGTGAGTGGATGTGCGGGGTGCGTGTAGATGGAAAGGGGGGAAGGGGGAAGAAGATCGGGGCTCACAGGGTCCTGTCAGTCGTTGACGACTGCCTGACGGCAGGAGCAGAGCGGCTGCTCTCCGGCGACGGCGCGGCCGCCGTGGGCGCTCCGGCAAACGGCGAGAGTGGACGAGATGCGGGCTGGCACCACGGCTCCATTTTCCTCCTCGGAGGCTCCTCGAGATGGCCAGGGCATCGACGCGGTGAGGAGGCAGGTGGTCTCGGTGAGCTCACGGTGGGGTTCAGGTTATTCAGAACAGATGCGTTGGGGGAGAAGGAAGGGTAGACGGCGGCGATGGGGAAGGGAGTTAGGGCTTAGGGTTAGGGGCAGAGGGAGTAGGTTAGTTATAGGGAGAGGAGAGCACTAGTACGGCTGATCATCTAATGGAGGTGGAGGAGATCGTGTGGTACTGAACCTGTTCGTACTGTGAGGAAGAAGACGACAAGGGGTAGGGGGTGGGCCAAAAGAGAGGAAAGGGATGGGCTTTGGGGGAAAGGAAAGAAAGGATGGGCCAACAGGTAACTGGGCTGGGCTGGTTTAGGGCTGCTGCTTGCTTTGCTCTCCTTTTATTCTTTTCTGGTATTATTATTATTTATTTTTTTTGTAGTTTGCTTTTGAAAGAAAACTGTTAAGGGTTTAGTTAATAGAAATTACAGAAAATTTAGTTTAGGCTTGTTAGGTAATTAGAAACCATTTTCCAATATTGGTTTGCAAAAGTTGACATTTTAAATTAATGTTTGTATTTGAAACCAATTTGAATGAAAATTGCAATATTAATTAATATTAGAAAAAAACAAAGCATTTCCAATAGGGTTACCCCTAAGTTTTAAAATGATTTAAGGGATTCCAATTAGTGGTGAACTTCATGGATTCAAAAGATTAAAGGTTTTGAGATTTGGTTTGAGTTTGGAAATAATTTGAAATTAATTGATTAATTGATTAAGTGATTGATTGAATTAAGCAACAATTTAATAAGTGATCCAATATGAAATAAAAGGGAACAATTTGGTTGTTTTCACTTGTTATTTTTATTCCAAAAGTTGTAACAGAACAAGTATGAAAACAGTGTTTGAGTAAGGTTTGAATTTGAGTTGTGAAAACAGTGGAAAACAAATGCACCAAATAAGAAACAAATGCAAACAACATGATGACATGATGCAATACTTTAATTAAACAGGAAATCAAACATTCTATGGGGTAGTTTTCATACTTGGGATGTTACATGCTTCAAAGATCCAGATCGTGCAGTTGATCATGATTCCATTGAACTGCAAGAAGATCTCTCTTATGAGGAGCACCCTGTTCGAATTCTCGATGAGACCGAGCGTAAGACTCGCAACAAGAGCACCAAGTTCTTGAAAGTGCAATGGTCGCATCATTCCGAATAAGAGGCAACGTGGGAGACCGAAGAGGATCTTCGCCAGAAGTATCCGGACCTTTTCTCTTCTCAGTAGGAATCTCGGGGCGCGATTCCTTCAAGGGGGGGCGTTTGGTAACATCCCAAGTATGAAAAACTCCCTTTAGAATGTTTGTTTCTGGTTTTATTATTGTTTTGCATCATGACATCATCTTTGCATTTGTTTTCCATTTGATTCCATTTGTTTTCTATATGTATTTCAAACCAAAATTCAAACTCTTGTTCATACTTGTTATGTTACATGTTTCAAATAAGAACTACAAAACAAACAAATAAATTGTTCCACTAAAATTGGAATCAAAAACTTTAAATTGGCTTAAGTTTCATTTATTCTTGTGATACCAAAAAAATTGCTCAATTCATTTAATTTCCAAACAATAACATAAATTAAATTTATTGGGAAACAAAATGTTGCACATTGCTATTTTTATAATAAATAACTCAATACAAATTATCACTAAAATTTTCTAACCACTAAACCTCTCCTTTTCTCCCTAATTCCTTTTCAGCAAAAAAAAAGTAATAAGAAGAAAAGAATAAAAAGAAAAGAGAGGGGGGAAAGGTCAGCCAGCCCATTTGGGCCAGCCCACCTAGCAAAGGCCTGGTACCCCCCCTCGTTGTCTTCTACCTCCTGTACGGCGTCCATCCCCATCGCACACGTCGACAGTTGCAGGCAGGCAACGGCCATCCGAGCTCCACCTCCTCTATAACCCTAGCCCTAGGGCCCCTCGGTGCCCTAGCTCTTCCCCTCTCTTTCCCCTATCGCAGCGCCGCTGTTTCTCGCTCTCGCTGCACCACCCTCCATCTCTGTTTCTCCACCTCACCACCGAAACCACCACCGCCACCGCAACATCTCCAATGATCGCCGCACCTACGCTACTCCTCCTTGATGGCTAAGTACGGGAATCGGGTCCCCGTACTGTCGCCGTCATCCTTGTTTCATCGCCAGGGCACGGGAGGGCCGGTAGCCACGCCGTCGACCACCTCGCTGTCGCCGGCCATCACCGCGCCAAGCCGCCGTCTCCCTCCGTTCCCCTCGGTGAGCCCACCGTTCCGTCCCCTTCCCTCCTCTCTGTCACGGCCACCGCACGAGCGCCCGCAGCACACGCAGCAGCGGCAGCGGCGAACACTCAGCGGCAGCGACCCGCAGTCCGCCGTCGACCACGGCCGCCCACCTCTGTCGCTGGTGCAGTTTCTGAAACTGCAACAAAATTCAGTTAGCCACGCCCTAACTAAACATATCCACCCTCGCGACTGCTAACTGTCACGAAACAAGCAACAGCGCACTGGCAGTGCACCCGTGCGCACAAGCGTGAGCACCCGAGTTCGAACCCCACGGGAGGCATTTTCGCCTCCCAATTCTTTTCCTTGCACGCGCACCCGGGGGGCCCGCGCGGCAGTGACCCTGGCGGCCACGTCGACCCCCAGCCCCGCCACCTAGGCGCCACAGTGGCCCTGGACCACTGGCAGTGGCCTGTGTAGGTCACTGCGCGGTGCATTTAACTTTTCTGCCCATTTTTCTTTTAATATCAGTCCAGTTAATATTACAGAATAGTCCCTAGAAACAAAACTCAAATAACTTTTAAATGCCAACTCCAAATAATACAAATAAAATATGCTTACTGAACCAAATTTAATTCTCTATCTAATTAAGTCATTTGTTTTCTGTTTTGAGCATTTCAAATATTTTCAAATTTCAAATTCAAACAATTCTTTTCACATTTGCTTAATTCCATAACTAATTCATACTTAATTCAAATAACACAAATAAAATATGTTTTCCATGCTATTTTGAACCACCTTTTCAAATATAAATTTTGTTTCATGATTTGAATAATAAAAATTGCTTAAATAATTTAAACTTTGTTTAAATCATTTAAATTTGCTAAATTCATAACTTGCTCAACTTAAATTATTTTTGAAATATAAATATGTTTTCAAACCAGAAAAACATAACCTTTTCAAATATGAATTTTATTTAATGTTTTGAGCAAATAAAAATTCAAATAAATTCATACTTGAATTAACTTCAATTAAAACTTGTTTAATCTTGTTTAATTCATAAGTAATTCATTGTAATTCCTTTTTCAATAATTGAAACATGTAATCCACCTAACATTTTGTGCTCTATTCAAATATGAACTTTGTTATCTGTTTTGAACAATTTAACTTGATGAAAACAACAAATGCTTGTGTGACACCTTTAAGAAACCAAAATTTCTTAACTTAATAAACCAATTCCCAAACATGGTAAATTGGGCGCCCCCCTCAATTTGATTCGATTCGCATATCGTCCAAATCGCCTCATTTAGTTCGGGTTTTCCATTTGCCGCATGCATGTTTTTGCGAGCCCAGGCCAGGGTGGAACTTTCGTAGTCGGCATATAGGGAGACACGTTCTTAGAGTGCTATGAGGGTCCCCTTTTCTTCGGGGGCTTGATTAGCCGTGCGCTCAAGGTGCTTTGGGCTTGATGCGAAGAAGATTTGGGTTGTGTTGAGTGCCCCGCTTGGTGGGAGGCATCCCATATGGCGGGTTATTCTTACGTGTACGGCCAAATTGGTGCATCCCTGCAGGGTTAAATCTTCTCGAGAAGCCGTGTTTTCCGCGGTTATGGATGACTTGGTGAAAGTACTGGCTAACAAGTACTCAGAACAACTTACACCTAACTAATGCTAATCTTGACTAGTAATAGGATTATTGACACAATAACCTGAACCATCATTAATCCAACTATGTGAGTTATCCTTGGGTTGCTTCCTTAGTAGGGGGTAACATTGGATGGGTTTGCTTGAAGTTACTTTCAGTTGGTTACTATACGCGATCTTATCTTCTTTCTGTTAGACGAAAGTTGTAGTATGTCTCTGTAGTTGGTTAGAGCAGCCCGCTGCAGCTTTTATATCACCCTTTCTTCCGTTGAACCCAAAGCATCTGTGCTTGGTGTTGACGGGTTACAGTTTGGTGAACTGTGAGTCTTGCTTGCCAGTACATTTATGTACTGACCCCTTTGGGGTTGTGCTTTACGCAGACTACGATTCCGAGGATCCCCTTGGAGGCTACTACGTGGAGTACGACGAGACTGCAGACGAGTAGATAGCGGACCCGGGCAGGATCCGAGACTACGTGGATGGGCTTCGTCTTCTTTTCATTCTCGGCCTCTTAGGCCTATTTGGATTTGTCTGTACTCAGACGCTTTGAGTGCTTCCGCTGTGATGTAATGATGATATGTTGGGACATGTGTCCTCTGGATGATTGTATTTGTTATTCTCTGCCCTAGTGAGGGCCAGTTGCAACTTATTTCCATCTTTTGTGTCTTAGAGATATGTTGTGGTATCATTCCGTTTAACGCCGTTGACGTACCATGTGTGAATGGTATGAAGTACGTCAATGGTAGTATCTTGATCTCTACGGGATAGTTTACATCGACGATGGGTAAGCAGAGTTTGGTTGTCGCACATAAGTGCTGGCCTACTCGTAAGAGGATGCGGGAGCAGTTAGGCCCCGTAATCCAAGCATCTGCTATCCAGTTCGGCCCGGTGAGTATCCTATAGAAGTCAGGGTGCGACATCAGTACAGACGAGTACTGGCAAGCAAGACGCACAAGACACCAAAGTGTACCCGACAACACCAAGTACAGATGCTTTTGGGTTCAACGGAAGATAGGGGATACAAAGGTGCAGCAGCGGGCTGCACTAACCAACTACAGAGACATGCTACAACATTCGGCTAAAAGAACGGGATAAGATAGCGCGACAAAAACCAACTATAACTACTCACCAAACAATACCCATCCAGTGTTACCCCCTACTAAGGAAGCAACCCAAGGAAACTCACACTGTTGATTAAGGTGAAGTTCAGGTTATTGTGACAATATTCCTATTACTAGTCAAATTATTATTAATTAGGTGTAAGTTGTCTGAGTACTTGTTAGCCAGCACTTTCACCAAGTCGTCACATAACCGCAGACAACACGGCTTCTCGAGAAGATTCATCCCTGCAGGGTGTGCTCCAGTACCCGTACACACTCGAGCCACCAACTAAAACTCAGGTGTACTCAACACGACTCGAACCATCTCTACAGCATGTCCTAGGAGCCACGGAGCTATAAGGTCCCAGCCACGCAGCCGAATACTCAGCGCAAGTGTGCAAAACTCCCGCAGGACGCAACACCCCGGCAATACAGGCCTCGCCCTATATGTGTGCGTCATCAACATCATCAGTATCCACCATGGGAGCGACCCATTTATGCGTATGAGCCAAATGGAACACCCGAACTAAGTGTGGCTCTTCGGACAAACTGCGGATCAGGTCAAAGTCGAGGGGGGTTCCATACTACCACCCGGATGCGGTGAGCACGCTCATCATGGATCAGAGGACAAGACCCTTTTCCTAATTAGGGTCGACACTAGCAGGCTTCAAAACCCTAACCCGGGCCTCCTGCCGATGCCTTATCATCAAATTATTATTACCCCGAACATTAACATGATATTGATTATAACAAGCCCATCTATCAAACTAAACAGGTGATAAGATAAATGACAACAAGACTTGAGCACAAACAAAACTAAGCATGATACTACGACAGAGGCTAACAAACAACAAGGTTGTAGGTGTGGTGGTGAGGCTATATTCATAGCTGCAGGATGACATGTGATAGGATCGGAACACAAGCAACGAATCATAAGGCTAGCAGATTAGACAACGGAAAGTATCGGTATCAAGTGTGGAACGGACACAATGGTTCATGTGAGTGAATACTTGCCTGCAAACTTAGTAGCCTGGTACTGAGCTAACTCCTCTGAAGTGGTATCGTAAACCTCGTATGTCTCAACGTCGTCGTCTATTCGAGAAGAAGCAAACAAACAACGAAGAAAGACGGACAATCAATAACATGGCATAATGCACAAACATGGGATGATGCATGACATTTGAATGCAATGAAGAGATCATGGACATGATCATCAAGTTAAATGAGTGTCCCAAATAAGTTTGCATTATTTGGAAACCTCTCATATTTATCTTAGTGGCCTATTATTAATTTTAATAAGACCAATAGAACAATAGTATTCCCACATGAATGAAATGATGCTTTTCTGTTATTAATTGAAGTTCATTCCATTGTGGTATAGTTTCCATAATTTTTGGGTGAAGAAAATAATAAATAAGAATTAATTCTTATTGTTTTCATTTTTGCCATTTTTGGTAAACAATGTAAAAAGAGGTACTTTCAGTTACAAAAGCATGGGAAATACTTGAAAACATGTGGACAATGTTTCACTGAACATTTTGAGATATTAAACATAATTTTTGGATCTTTATTGAATTTACTATGCATTTTTCCATAACCATTTTTATTCTGCCCTTTTTAGTAAACAGAAGGAAACATGTTCAAATTTAATTCAATTGTGACCAAATAAAATATCACTGTGTAGAGTTTGTTAAGAAAATTTTTTAGAGCCCAAGTTTGCTCAATTTGGGCGAACAAAACTCAAGTTATGAATTCCCAAAGTTTCCAATTTTTATTGCATTTTATGTATTTAATTATTTAGTGCACAATTTATTACAGAAACATGTTGCAACTTTGTGACTAATAGAAAGATCACAAGATTGTGAATCCACAGAAACTTGAATCATTGAAATTGGAGCAATATTCAATTTGTTATGGATTTTACAAATAAAGCCTCAGATCTGTTTTTCTGGATTTCGGGCAAAAAAAGAAAAAGGCCGAAAAAGGGGTGGCTTTTGCTTCCAGGGGGAATCGAACTCGGGTCTCGGGTGCGTGCTGGGAGGGCCCAAACCATTGGGCTGTTGCTGCGATTGGTGATGGATACAGATCGCGATGGGTTTTGAGGTGAAGGCTGCGGGCTGGACGGAAACTGAACAACGTTCAGATAACTGAACCTTACGAAGAACAGATCGATGATGGCGATCGCTGTGCGCCCGCTGCTGCCATGCGTGTGCAAGAGTGATTCTAGGCGTGCGCTCGAGGAGGGGAAAAGAGAAGAGGGAGAGGGGCGAGCTCACCGTGGGCCCGAGCGGGAGCGGCGATAGGGAGGAGATTGTTGCGGCGACGTCGACGGCGGCAGTGCGCGGGTGCGGCGAGGAGCTCGACGGCGCGCGCGGTGTAGGCGTCCTCCGGCCCTGCTCCCTTCGTCAAAGTTGGAGGTGGCAACCCCACGGTTCCATTCCCGCCGTTGAGAGCCTCCGTCGTCGACCACAGCAGCTACCTCACCCCCGCCAAGTTCCGGCCATGGTTGTGTTACAGAAGGTTCAGAGAAAATCTTCAGAGAGGAGGCAGGGAAAGGAAGAGGGAAGGAGAGGAGAATGGCGGCGGCTTGCGGAGGAGGAAGAAGGGAGGCTAGGGTTTGGGCCGATAGGGGGTTAAGTAGGTGGAGGGGGAGGAGGAAAAGCTTGCAGGTGGGGGCTCCCTCCCCTTTTCTCTGTCTCCGTACAGAGGTAGAAGATGACAGCGACGTGGGGGCGCCTGGGCCTTGTGGTTGAGGTGGGCTCAGCCCACTTGGGCTGGCCTGCCTCCCCCACTGGTTTCCTTTTTATTTTATTTTTCCTGTTTTTTTTTGTAGAGAAGGCAAAGGAATGATTTGAAAGAGTTTTTGGGTTTCAAAATTCATGAAATTAATTTCTACTGATCAAGCATTGTAAATGCCCAGTTGCATGATGTTTTGTTTTCAAAAAAATTAAATATTTGTGGATGTTTGAATTTTAATTGAATTTGAGTGAATTTTGCAATAATTGAATAATTGAAAATTTAGCAAGTTAATAATTTGGAAATTCCAGTTTATTGGAAACAATTGAATTGTTTGATTTAAATGTTTCATTTGAAAATTGTAACAGACCAAGTGTGAAACATAATGATTTAAAATTTGATTTGAAATTCAAACTCAACACATGAATGCATTATGATGACATGATGCAATAATTAGAAATTCACAACAACACAATGCAATTGGGGAATTTTCATACTTGGGATGTTACAACGCCCGCCGTCGTTGGCCCCTCGCCACTAGAGGAGCTCGACGCCCTCGCCAGCCAGGTAAATAGTTAAGCGTTGAAGCGTCGATCTTCCTTTGCCTTAGACTGGCATCTCTGACGCCCTGCATGTTTTCCGCAGAACGACGACGTTCCATGCACTCTCCTACACACAGTGGACGGCGTGTTGAAGGATGCTACTGTGGGTATGATCGTTCAACCGTCAACCCGCAGGTTCCACAACAAGCCGATGCGCGAAGACGTATATAGAGTTCGATTGCTTCGGGTGCTGGCGGGCTACGACGACTTGTTGCCTCCCATTCAACCCTACCAAGAAGAACATGACCCCGATACCCTGACGCTGCTCCAGTGCCTACCTTGGAACATGGAATGTCCGAATAGCCAGATTCGCCTGGGGAAGAGGGGCATCACCCCGCAGACATCGCCTCTAGAACTACCGGCGCGAGGCACCACCTCGAAGACAACCCCTCTAGAAGCTCTGGAGCGGAGCCATGGCAAGACCGTCGCCGCGCCGTCGCCTACCCCTGACATGGAGATGGCACAACACCCGGAGGATGACGTTGATCTTGATGCCATGGATTTCATCGCTGATGACTTTGATGGCGGAGATTACGTTGCTCCTCCCCCAGAAGAACCCTACCATAGCACGGAGGCTCGTGGTGAGGCTCCTCCCGCGGATAAATCCAATTGCAAGCGTCTATTCGGTTCTCAGGAAGACACGCCTCCAGATGTCGCCCCCTGCACCGAGACTCAGAAAAGTGCGAAGGGAGGAGTTATTTTCATCCCTAGCACAATCCGTAAGGCGGCTAATGAGGAGATTGAGAAGGAGATCATTCCGAAAGCGCCGAAGCCGCGGAAAAGAGGACCTAGATCCATGGATGCAAAGCCCGCGAGCCAGCCTGCTAAGATGCCGCTCCGTGTTCAGGACGGCCCACCTAAATCTAAGCATACAAAGATGCATGTGATTGGTCAGCCTATGCTTAGCCAGAGCAAGCTCAAGGCCGCAAGTGGGGATATGCGGAGTTTGCATGACAGCATTCTTTTTCTTGAAACGTGCCTTGTTCAAACCAAGGATCCATCATACCCGGTTTCCGTTGCCATGGTGCCAAAGGACTTGGGCTTCGTCGAATCAACCGGCGCGGATAGGATAGTTCTGCGGTTTTCGGACATCTTTGATATGTTCCATAGCAATCTGCTGCACTACTCCATGATCCGCCTATGCTCGCTCAGTCTAGCGGTGCAAGTCAGCAGAGATAGTACACCGGGCATCGCGATAGTGGACCCCTTCTACATGCGCCACGACGTGTTGTGCTCCGTTGGGAACCAGGCAGTCGCGTCGACATATCTCCGGGACTTCATGCTGGCGAACCAGACCAAGGATTACATCCTCATGCCTTATTTTGCCGGATAAGTCAATATTCTTAGCTGAATCGAAAGTGATTTTCTTTAGATTTTCATCGCTCCTTTCCAACACTTTGTTTGGATTGTTCCGCGCAGATATACACAATGCACACTCATCTGCATTTGTATCAGTCATTCGCATGCGACGTATCTCGACTCAGGGAGTGCGGTGAAGAAAGACTACTCCATTGTGAAGAAAGTTTTGGATAATGCTCTCACCGGCTACCACGCAAGGGGGGGGGGGGCATAATCGCTAGGTAGAAGGTCGTTCAGGGCGCTCGGGTGTTCATCCACACGACGAATTTCGCGTGCGTCAAGCAGCCGACAGGCAGTAACCAAGACACCTACTATGTCCTCCATCATATGCGGGCGTACGTACGGGATCAACAGTTCCTTACCCTGCCTAGTCAAGTCCAACAATGGGCCTCCCGCTTGTCGATGGTCGGCGATGACAAGGTTAGAGAAGAGATATATTATATCCAGAAGTGCTTTGCCATGAAAATCGTTCATGAAGTGGTGAACAAGAGTGGGACATTTTACTGTCGGTTCAACATGCCGAACCGCGACATAGATACCTACCTAGCAACTGCCTGTGACGACAGGCCCTTCATCACTCAGGAGGGCTGTCCCGTTGTAATCCCTGGGAGGATGAGTCAGAAGGAGTGAGAATTATTGTAAGGCTTGCTACATTTTCCGAAATTAGTCGAACTCAATCGTTAGGGTTATGAATCGTCCATCGTGTAACAGATGCTCAATTATGTCAATGCTTAATTATCTTTCTTTTCATTATTGCGGTCTTACTTGTGATGGTCGTTCGATCTTTTGAATAAGTAAATGTCGATGATTAAAATAGTTGGTTCACACTCAGATGACCTAGGTGGTCAGTTGCGCCTTGTGATTTTCACAAAGTTAGGATCTTGTGCATCCCATTTGGCGCAGCTGCACCACTTACGGCCGCTTGTATGTGTCCACCCTAAATATGAGGCACACATCATTACGGTTATGAATCGTCCATTCTGTAACTGATGCTCAATTATGTCAATGCTTGATTATCTTGCTTTTTATTATTGCGGTCCTACTTGTGATGTTCGTTCGATCTCTTCAATAAATGTCGATGATTAAAAGAGTTGGTTCACACTCAGATGGCCTAGGTGGTCAGTTGCGCCTTGTGATTTTCACAAAGTTAGGATCTTATGCATCCCACTTGGCGCAGCTACACCACCTACGGCCGCTTGTATGTGTCCACCCTAAATATGAGGCACACATCGTTACGGTTATGAATCGTCCATTCTGTAACTGATGCTCAATTATGTCAATGCTTGATTATCTTGCTTTTTATTATTGCGGTCCTACTTGTGATGTTCGTTCGATCTCTTCAATAAATGCCGATGATTAAAAGAGTTGGTTCACACTCAGATGGCCTAGGTGGTCCGTTGCGCCTTGTGATTTTCACAAAGTTAGTATCTTGTGCATCCCACTTGGCGCAGCGGCACCACCTACGGCCGCTTGTACCCTAAATATGAGGTACACATCGTTACGTTTATGAATCGTACATCGCTTGATTATCTTGCTTTTTATTATTGCAGTTTTACTTGTGATGTTCGTTTGATCTTTTGAATAAATATGCCGATGATTAAAAGAGCTGGTTCATACTAAGATGGCCTGGGTGGTTCGGTGCGCCTTGTGATTTTCACAAAGTTAGGGTCTTGTGCATCCCACTTGGCACGCCGGGTCCACCTAGGCTGCTTGTATGTGTCCACCCTAAATATGAGGCACACAGACCGATGACCATCTTGTTCCTGTTAAGAGGTACTATAGGCGGTGGTGATCCGGAGAAAGGAGGAAGATGATGGTTTCTGGAACTAAACAACGTCAGATATGTAATGTCGTGAGATCCGAACGAAGTTGAACCCTTTTGTCCACATACGTAATGGTGACATTCCTCAGAAATCCCTTCCGAGGTTACGAAGAATGTCCCCATTATGTACGTGGACAAAAGGTTCTAACCTTGTTCGGATCTCACAATGTTATATATATGACTTTGTTTAGTTTCAAAGATTTCCAGAAACCCCTTTCTTCATCCTTCTCCGGACCACCATCACGTGTACTACCTCGTAGCAAGCACAAAATGTGAAGGTCCAACTTCACATCAAGGCCCGATGACCATCTTGTTCCTGTTAAGAGGTACTACAGGCGGTGGTGATCCGGGGAAAGGAGGAAGATGAGGGTTTGTGGAACTAAACAACGTCAGATATGTAATATCGTGAGATCCGAACGAAGTTGAACCCTTTTGTCCACATACGTAATGGTGACATTCCTCAGAAATCCCTTCCGGGGTTACGAAGAATGTCTCCATTATGTACATGGACAAAAGGGTCTAACCTTGTTCGGATCACGATGTTTATATATGATTTTGTTTAGTTTCAAATATTTCCAGAAACCCCTGTCTTCATCCTTCTCCGGACCACCATAACGTGTACTACCTCGTAGCAAGCACAAAATGTCCAACTTCATATCAAGGCCCGATGATCATCTTGTTCCTTTGTGTTTAACTTTCATCTTATTTATGTCATATTTCTCCACTTACTAGTTATTGCAGACATGTTTAAAACTATTGTTTTGGTTTTTCTTTCTTGTCATTACAGATGCCGAGGTGCTACGTGGTGTTTAGAGGCAGGGTTCCAGGAGTCTACGATCACTGGAAAGACTGCTTCGAGCAGGTGAACAAGTTCAAAGGGAATGCCTACAAATCCTATAACACAAGAGTGGCAGCGGAAGCTAGGTGGTTCATCCATCTCTAGGAGGAACAGAAGAAGAAGAAGAAGAAGAACAACATGTGGATGAATACCATCGCCGTCGCCTCGCTCGTCATGCTATGGTTCCTAGCTAGATGATTAGGTTATCGGCGACTAGATATGTCACTTTTCCCGATGATGAAGCATCATCAATCGATGTAATCGGTCCCGATGATTAACCGTGTGATGTAGGTCACTTGTATCTATTTGACTCTGATAAACACTTTGTATTCATAATCAATTGTTTGATGTAGCTATTCCGAATTCTAAACAGTATGATCAACTATGATATGTAACTTGTTTGTCAAAGAACTATTTTGATACATTTTGTCTACTGATATTCTTCTGTATTTGAGCTGTATATACCTGTATAAATACGGTACTGCGTATTTAAAAAAAATACAGCATAGAATAGCCCTGACGCACCAAAAAGAGTGCCCGTGACGCACCTGAGAGGATACCGTGACGCGCCAAAGTGGATACCCGAGGCGCAGCAACGAACTTAGCCGTGGAGGCATTACATAGCCGTGACGCACCTGAATTGATAGCCGTGGCGCACCTCCGGAGTTAGGCGTGACACGCCTCACAGTAGCCGTGGCGCACCTCGCCCGTGCGTCACGGGTATAAATAGGCGCGGCGCGCCAGCTAGGTGCGTCACGGCTAAACCCATAGGCGCGGCGTGATAGCCGTGACGCGCCCAGGTGCGTCACGGATAAACTAATAGGTGCGTCACGGGTAAGCTTTTTCCTAGTAGTGACATAAAAGTTTATCAATATAAGTTTATTTGTGAGATCATGACAAGGATTCTTACGAAGGAGGTCCTTAAGCTTCCCCAAGCTTGAGTAATACTCTCTCCAAGGTGTGGCCAAAAATTAAATATAAAGCAACGGTTCTCATAAGCCTCTTTAGGAGTAAAATATTTAAGAAAGAAAACCTTCATAAAAGTATCCCAATTATGTGTAATTTCTTCATCCAGGGACATATACCATTTTCGAGCATCACCAGTTAAGGACTGGTACAATAACTTGCATTTTACCTCCTCCTCATAAATAGCCTTGAGCCTAATTAGCCCACATATATCCTAATAGCCCATATGTGATGACTTGCAGCCTTTGTTCCATCCCCTGCAAAATACTCATCCCTAACAGCTTTAACAAATTCAAGGGGGATAATATAACCATCATCATGAGGTTCTTTTTCAACAACTTTAGGTTTAATAGCATAAGCACTCTAAAGCAAGTTTCAGCGAAGCATCTCTCATAAAATCCATAATAATAACAGGATGCAACAACAAGTAAAATTCAGCTTTCAAGTTTCCTTACCAACTTCTTACCAATAGCGCTACGCTCCCCGGCAACGACGCCAGAAAAGTGTCTTGATGGCTCCCAAGTGCAGGAGATCAATTGTAGTACTTTTTGAATTAGAAAGGTTGTCGAACTCACGAGGAGCAGAAGGAACTGGTAAGTAGAATAGCAAAGGAATATAAAGCAACAGGTGTTTTTGTTTTTTAATTGTGTAGTGCAAGTAAAGTAAAATGCGGAAAGTAAATTGCAGCAAGTAGTAGGTCTCAATGAGAGACAAAGCCCAATCCTCTAATGCGCAAGAGGACAAGCTCAAGTGTGGTTTTGTGTCTTATATGTGGAAAACGTTCCCGAGGGCTGCACGGATTTAGCTGGCATAGTGATTCATTGCATAAAATGTGTGTATATGTTGTCTAGTTTTAATCTTCTTCGGACGAAGCCACAAATAGGAATAGCTAAATAAATAAACTATCACCCCTTATGATGGATCACGTCGCCAACTAAATGACAGCACGAGAATTATTAAGACATGATGTCCCACCATAGCCTTATGCTCTAAGGTCCCCGATACAAGTACCCTCATAATGCAATTCAATGACTCTGTCTCAAGTTCCTGTCACCTAAAGACATCATCACGTCACTACACTACGGTGTTCTCCTATGAGCCCATGTAGGTGAAGTGTTGTACAGTCGACGTTCGTACAACACCATCGTATAGAATCACATAAAAGATAATACTAGACCAAATAACAACTCATCTTATGTAACAAATCATTGCCAATTCATCCTATGCCCTTAGGAACATGCGGGAACTACTCACAACGTGTAAACATGATCATGTACGGTGACATATGTGGTACAACCTGAAACAATGGATTCACCACCAAATAATGACAAGTACTCAATCCCAAACATGCAACGGAGTACAATAACACGTATCTAGGGTGTAGCAATGATCAAACTATGAGGGGAATGGAGTGGATCACGGTGATGGTGATGGTGGAGATGCAGGTGCTGGTGAGGATGGTGATGGAGATGCCTCCTCCCACGCCAAGGAGGAGATAGGATGACTTCCCCCTTCTCCGGAGCTCCGAGCTCCGGAGCGCAGGATTTGTCTCCCCCACGGAGAGTTTCGAGAGTTTCGCCGCCCTGGCGGCTCCATCTCGTCTCGGGATAATTAGGGTGTTTCCTTTTCGGGAAGACGGAGTCGTCAGCAAAAAGACCTCGGGGAGGAGGTGTGTGGGTCCGTTTGGGGGCCCGACATGCGGCCAGGGACACTAGTAGAGAAACCCTCTTCTGTGGCGCACCAAAAAGCTATTCTGTGGCGCACCCTGGGGCCACAGGGGTGCGCCACAGAACTCACGCCACAAAAATAATTTCTGTGGCGCACCCAGCACGTGCGCCACAGAAATAGTAGATTCTGTGGCGCACCTAGCCCGTGCGCCACAGAAATAGTCGATTCTGTGGCGCGTCCCCTACTGGTGCGCCACAGAATTAGGTGCGCCACAGAATTGTCCCATGGTGCGCCACAGAAACATCTGCAATATTTCGAAATTAAATTGTTTCTGCTGTATACAGTTTGAATATACAGGAATTATACAGGAATTATTCACAGCATGATATTTGACAACATATAACATATTACTGATATTTTACAAAGTTACTTAATCACAATAGTGATACATAGTGCAAAGTATCGAATTTGTCTCAAAGTGATCACATAGTTACTC
Organism: Alopecurus myosuroides; assembly: GCA_028641055.1. Lineage (NCBI taxonomy): Eukaryota > Viridiplantae > Streptophyta > Magnoliopsida > Poales > Poaceae > Alopecurus > Alopecurus myosuroides. Next base: position 34,099 of record JAPCYS010003452.1, read on the forward strand.
GAGTTGTCAAACACATCATCGAACAATAATTGTCACCACATAGTTACTCGAGTTGTCAAGTTACAAATGCCTAAGCTAAGATGAAATAGACTACAAGCATGGCGACGATGGAGAGCAAGAACGGTAGCTTGATGGAGGTCTTCATCTTGTTCTTCTGTTTCGACTGGTGGTCCCTCCACTTTGCAACCGCCTCGTGTCTAGTCTCGTATCCTTTATAGCAGAAGAACTTGTCGACCTGTGCTTTGCAGTCCTTCCACTCGTCATAGACTCCTGGAACCCAACCCTCGAACACCACGTAGTACGTCATCTATATAGATAGACACAAAGCATATTAGTAAGTATAAAGAAAAAACAACTAAGTCATATATGTTCACAAAAAACAACTAAGGAAACAAAAAATAAACATCAAAGATATACAAACATAAAGCTAGCTAGGCCTAAGTTAATTTAGAGCAAACTAATAGTAGCTAGCTACGAGTTTAGAGCTAACTAATAGTAGCTAGCTAGGCCTAAGTTTAGAGCAAACTAATAGTAGCTAGCTATGCCTAAGTTTAGAGCTAAACTAATATAGTAGCTAGGCTTATATAAGTTAAGCAAATTTTGTTAAACAAACTAATAGTAGCTAGCTACGCACACCTCGATCAACGATACCTCAACTGGAGCGGCGCCGGAAACGGTTTATATAGGTCCTTGGTCATCCACGTCTTACGATCAGCCTGCCGCTCTAGGCGTTCCTGGATATCCCTCTAGCATAACCCTATGGGTTGGTGCAAGGGCCCTCCCTTTTTGGTGACATCTTCAATGATTATCTCCGACAACTTGACTTTGATGCGATGAAAATCTTGTATAAGATCTTCCTGTGAGATTTCCCCCGCCATTTTGTTGGACCAGTCTCGGAGTCTAGAAGGATGATTCAAATTGTTTGCATCGCGGACAATCCCTTTGAGGTGATGGAGGGCATAGAAGGCCTCTTTCGTGCTCCAAGCCGGCTGCTTGATGCAGGGGAACTCGGTCACGTGCCTGAACCCGTATTTGCCAGTAGCCGGCCTGATACATTCTTGTTTCTTTTGGAATGTGCCTCCATTTTGGGCGTAGCCATTGATAGCCTCATCGAGAACACCCCTTATTCCGGTGTAGTCTTTCCTCTTCGTCACATTCGACGAGTCGAAGTATTGGGCAAGTGAATATTGTGGGCAAAGCACGATGAGTGTGCAGTATGTGTCCCTGCTCAACACATGCAATTGAATCCAGGAAAAGCAATGGATGAAACCTAGAAAAAAAACATTAGCTAAGACGATCGCGAGACTTACTCGGGGAAGACAGGCAAAAGAATGTCCGTCTTGTTCTCACTGTTTCTCAACATGAAGCTCTCGAGGTACTTCACTGCCTTGGTCCGTGTACTTGATCCTTCCTCCAGCTGGCTATCACGCATGTAGTAGGGATCCGCTACCATAACGTTAGGGGGTAACTCTCGCTGGATCTGCATCTGAGCATTGAGCGCGTATAGGCGGACCAAGTTATAGTCCAGCCGTCTCGAGTGAAACAGATTGAAGATATCCTCATACGCTATGAAGAACAGTCCCGCGGGGTCTTCATTGAAGAAGTCTAGGCCCTCTGGCACCTTGACCGTGAACACAGGGTAATTTGGACACTTGTCTTGAAGAAGGAGGTCCTCTAGCATCACGATAATGTGCTGCAATGTGAGCATTGGTCCAGTTGCCCCCTGTATCTCGTCCGGACCCAGTATCGGTTTCCCAGCTTCATGCAAGCGGGTCAAGCCATCCTTACGGGGTCGTACCACGGCGTCGGCCAAGATCTTAGTATGCTGGATCTTTTTAGCAGGTCTCTTCCTAATCTTCTTGTTGGCGGTGGCTTGATCTGCTGCGGGAGATGGGGGTGAGGGAGCTGGGGGTGCGGGTGCTAGGGACGACCCTACGATTGTCTTATGCAGTGTGCTAGGGCTGAATACTGTACCCTCCGGGTAGGTCAGGCGCTGCGTGACTTCAGTACGTCTAGGTTGATCGTCGTGACTGCGGAAGACTTCATCGTCACGATTCATATCAGGCATGAACCTATCTTGGCTGTAGCCCGTGTTGAGGTAGGCATTGATGTCGACATTGTCATCGTAATCATAGTCTTCGACACCAGCGGCTCCAGCAAACTGGTTGTCCACGTCCTTTGGTGGTGACGGCGGCTGTGATGCCGGCGGTTGAGGCACAACTGCTTTTGATGATCTTTTGGCCGGTCGTTGCGGCATATTTCCCAACAACACTTTGTGCCTTGTTGTGGTGGCAACAACCGCCGGTTCCTTCTGGGTGGTGGCGACGACTAATGTTTACTTCTGAGGGGCGGCGGCCTTGGGTGCTGTCTGGAGGGCTCTTTGCTTCGTGGGCCGGACGATCTTATTCTGCGGGGCCATAGGGGATGTGGCGCCGGTGTTGCGCTTGATCACAAGACCCCCCGAAGACGAATCTGGCTCTTCGGCCATTGCATCACCCAAGTCGTGCACTCTCCAAGTACCAAGTTGTCCTCCTCGTCGCAGCCTGGAGGTTGAAAGGGGGGAGGACGTCGCGATACTCCGGCACTACATTGGCCAACTTCACCTTCATCACGTTCTCGTCCATTCGAGAATGGTGCATAGTGCGTTGCATGGGTTGTATAATAGTGCCGGTAGCAACATCCACCAACTCTCCGCCGGGCACCACACGATGCAGGAGTACGCAAGGTTCGTCCTGTTGGGCAACATACCAGGCATCATGAGATGATAGTCATCTTGAGAAGGCGTAGTTAGATCACGATTAACTAATTAGTTACCTTGGTGATGGCGTCAAGCTCGGCGGGTGTCGAGACAAGGGCGACGGTGTCGGCGGCCGGCCCATCATTCTTCGGCATTGCTGCCGAAGGGGGCGGCGATGTGACCAGAAGGAGTGGCGCCGGCGTCTGGGGGGTCAGCTGTTGCGGCGGCACTTGCTGGTTCATGCTTGAGTTGCTGCCGACGAAGGTGGGCAGATGGATCCGTCCAATTTGACCCCCCGCATTCCAGGAAGCTATCCCCTCCATCAGCCCAGGGGGGATGACTTCCTTGAGCCTCTCATCCACTAATCGGTTGAGCGTGTCGGGGTCCACCTCTCTCTCAAGTTTCTTCTCTAGAGCCGCCATCTGCTTCTTCAGCTCCGCGACCTCATGATCATCCGTAGTCGATGTCGTCTTCCTCTTCTTTTTTGACTTGGCATCTGATGAGTAGTACTCGGCTACCTTCATGTTTAGCCCAAAGCCGGAGATACGGCCAGCTGACGTCGGCGGGGCATCCAACGGCCTTTTCTTGTATGCGTTCGTCGCTCTGTTGAAAGGCGTGTCCCACCGACTCGTCGACCCTTCGGACGAGTCAGATTTCTGCAACTCCCTCTCCTTCGGACAAAAGGAAATTAAGGTGAGCCCATTATCTAATTATTAGATCAATGCAATATACATGTACTTGAGATATATGTGTCCTTACCAAATGTTTCTCAAATTCCTTCACGTCCTCGTCTTTCGTCTTGAATTCCCCCATCTTCCAGTCTAAGAAGTACCGGGATCGGACAAAGTTCCTAACTTGTATATCCGTGATTTTGTGCCAGGGGTTTTCTTTTCCGAGACGTTCCATCTCGCGGTCCTCCTTCTCCCAAGTAGGCTGTTTTCCTTGGTAACCACCGCTTCCGAGATGTTGGTGCCCTATGTTTTGGTCCCGCATATCATGCCCCCAGTTTGTCCATTTTTTACACTCCTCGGTGTTCAAGTACGCCTTAAATATCTCGAAATCTTCTTTCTAAAGCGTCGGGTCTTTTCGACTGATCTCCTCCCAGATTTTACCTTTTTCAATCTTCTTCTTCACCCGGGATTTCCAGCTGCTCAACGCGGTGCTCATCTTCGTGATGGCTAAAGAGTCCACCATTTTGTTGAACGGCTCCGGGAACGTGTATCGCTGGTGAAGCTTCTTCAGAAGGATTTCGACCAAAGCCTTGTTGTCGTCGCTTCTAAGGTCAATCGTGTTGATCGACATGCTTTCCCGCACGATGCACCCTAGCTGCATGCCGTACCCTGAGGTAACAGATCGAGGCGCCAATGGTAGGCCACTCGGCGAGACCTCGGTGATTGTATCGGTGACGTTCGCGACCACTTGCGGCTTACGATCCTTCCTTGGGGCCCGGGGTTTCTTATTCTTCTTATCGGTCGTCGGGGCGGCGTCGCCGCTACCACCAGCCGTCGTGCGGTCAGTGCCGCCACCATCGGTGCTCTTATCCTGGTCCTCTTCCTCCAAGTACCCCCAATCAGGGTCCTCCCGGTCCTCTTCCTCAATTCTGGTTGCAGCGTGGGCCTCCCAGCCCTCTTCCTCGGCACTGGCTTCGGGCACGGACACGTGCTTGGAAGAGCCAGACATGTTTCTGTAATAACATTCAAATTTGAGTTTTTGAGTTGGATTTCAAATTATTCAATATAGACGTGCTTGGAAGAGCCAGATGCATGATATCTCTGATTCCTTTTGGATTCTTATTTCTAATCAAGTGCTATCAAGGATTTGGACTCAGACAAGCAGTTCCACTGCCCTCTTAAAAACCCTTTACAAAGAAACTGTGAGGTGGAATTAAACATCAAAGCTTTAAAAACCATTTTATTTCCTACAACAACTTCCCAACTGCTGCTGGTTTGCACACACCTTTATATGTTCTGCATTGCACACACCCAAAAATACTTATGTTTATGTTTATAAACGGTATGAATACAATTTTGAATAAATAAATGACCTATACAACAGGACAGAGAGTAGCATATTTTCATGCAATTTTCCCCTGAATCTGTAGTTGGTCTATTAAAAAAAATTGTAGTCTCTTTAGTTGGCCCGACAGATATTTGTTTGAAACTCCACCGCTGGTTAAGAGTACCAAAGTTTACAATATCTATTCTATTGGAACAGACGCCATGAGGTAAAAATCATAGTTTTAAATAGCCCGCTATAGCCTCGATATATCTCCGATATAGCTATCTGAGCATGTTGCCGCTAAATGATATCATGTACAACTTGTCGCTATAACGCCGCTATAGCCCGCTATATGTCCGCTATAGCTGTTTTTAAGGGTTGCCGCTATATGCAATATCCCGCTATTTAAGGTAAAAATTCAGTTAACAGCATACTGTGAAGAGCATATGAGTTCTTACGGGATCTACTTTAGTTGCTCTGAAATCTGAAGTGTTTTTTTAAGAAACGTGGAATTATAGAATAAGAAGACGCAATAGCCTGAAGCAAACAGTCAATATGGGCTTAGAAAATAACAGAAATGCTGATGAGAGAAATAGAAGGCCCAGATAAAGCCGGGTCGGTCTGTAGCATTCTGTTTCTGAGCAAAAGCTTGCCCGTAACTAATAAGCATAGTGCACACCGCAGTATGGACCTCAGAAAGCAGTGGAACGACGCTGATCGGGCAGCGAGAAATTGATATCCAATGGGCTGTAAGAAACCGTGGAACGACACAGTTTGGACTGGCTGTGAAATGGTCGTTGGTGTTTCCATTCGTAATCAGTCTTTTGGGTGAATCAGATGCCATGGAAGAGTTTTGGGTGAAGAAAGCTGTGGCAGATGGCCTGGTTGACAGTGGCAGCGAGCATGATGTTTGGTGAGGAGGGTCGAGCTGCTAGGATTGTGCCCAGACTGTTAATGAGGACTGACAATTGTTCGAATGCATTCTTCTCAGCTATCTACAGTAGCCCAATTTTTTTTATACATAACCTGGTAGCTATGATAATGCGGGTGAAGGTGAATGGCATGTTCTTGTTACTTGTGATGCTCACCCATTAAATTGTAGATACTTTCACCTTTGGATGTCTAAAACCTTCTAGCCTAGCTTTTACTGACCTGATTAAGAATGATAAATATGAACCCTGTATATAAGACTGCTATCACCACAAGTGTGCCAGATTCTTGTTAAAATTTGGTTCCAACTTAAGATGCTCACATTGTTGTCCTCTGATAGTTCTCTAATTTTGCTTCTTTATAAGCCAAGCTTACTTTTCCTCTTTATGAGTTTTCTTATACCTAAATGTTGAACTCTCAAAAGCTAAGTTGTAAGTTCATAGTATTGCACTGGAATAGAACATGTCCTGTAATACCTTGTGCACAAATTTTTTATTTTTGGCATGGTTTGGTAGGATGCGAAGTTGTCGCTGGAAACTAAACTAGAAGCAGTTTGTCTTCCAAGTGTTTTGGGCTTATAGATGTGGACTGTGCTAAATAATTGTAGATAATAATTCTCTAATTTTCCTTCATTACAAGCCATTGTTTCTTTTCCACATTATGAGTTTTCTTACACCTAAATAATGAACTCTCAAAAGCTAAGCTCCTAGTATGCTGCATGGGAGTGGAGCATGCCTTATAACAATTTTTTTCAAAAGAAATATCTTGGTTTGGTTTAGCAGGTTGCAAAGTTGCAGCTGAAAAGTAAAATCTTGAAACAGCAGTATTCCACAAAGATTGGGCATTGGGGAACTACCCCCATCAAGGCCAAAAGATTTGTAATCAGTCTGCTGATTCCTCTACCCCCATCAAGGCCAAAAAAGAAGTAAAGATTGGGCATTGGGGAACTACTCAACCCAAATAGTTAGAAAAATCCCAAAATCAAAAGCAGATTGAGTGGCAGAAACAAGCTAGTACCCAATGGTGATAAGCTAGCAAATGCCCAGCAAATTAATTGTTGCTCTGGATATCAATGTGTACCCAATGGTGATAAGCTAGCAAATTATTTGTTTCTTCAACACTAAATTCAGAACACCTCTGCCCAAATCCTAATGGTGATAAGCTACTAAGTATAAAATTCATAGAAAATTTGGGCATGACCTTTGCTAATTTTTCTATGTCTAAGAGTGTCAGAAATTCGCTCGGAAGGAAATGAATCAACTTCCTCGCGAAACATTGACATCTCAAAAAGAAAAACCTGCACAAAATGGAATCCAACAGTCTAGCTGTAAAAAACATTGGCATCTCTTTGAACTGGTTCAGATACATGGGAGCACTGCCACTGTAAACCTCCTCTTGTTTTGGTGGGGCACATGCTATTGAATTTTCATCCATAGATATTCTTACCTCAAAACACTTGATATTCTGTAAGAATCAGTAAAACTGACATCAAAGTTGTTGGGTTCCAGTGAGGCAAAAAGTGGTTGCAGCTACTTGTTTAATCATAGGTAATAGACTACTATCTTTATTAATGTATTTTAGGAGCAAATTGATTGCTTTCAAGAAGCCAGTCACTGAAGCAAACAACCAGAATCATCAGAAACTAAGGATCAAATAAGCAAAACAAGCAAAACAGGGCAACCAACATCACCACATCAACCCTGTGCGCATGGATACATATATGTCTGTACCTAAACAAGCACTCATCTGTTCAAGTAGGAAAAAAGTGCAGTTTTTTTGCATGGTCATTGTTTACTTTCGTGCTGTTTCACAATGTCCCAGTAAAAAACATAATGAAATATAGGGGTGGAGCTTCTGCAAATTCCTGTTTAACCTTTGCAACTCGCTAGCAAGATGGAATAGAAGACGGTGTCGAGGAAGACGGTGTCGAGCGGCGGCGCTCGATGCAGACGGCGACGGCGCGGCGGCGCTCGATGCAGATGGCGACGGCGCGGCTCTGATGACGGGAAAATGGGGCGATCAAAATAATACAACACGATTCGCGTCCACGTCATAGAGACAGATAGAATATAATTTGAATTTAAAATTGTGCGTACGTAAATGAGACAAATATCAAGTATTGCGAGTACATACTTCCGGAACTCTTACATTTTCATAAAAGAACCGTTAATTACATCTCCGAAGAGAAAACCCCTGATTAAGAATTCCAACTTTCTAATATAAAGGATTACAACATATGTCACTAATACAAAATGAAAATTAAACTATGAAGTCCTCCTCGCAGTCGTCGACGCCATCATACTTGAGGGAGCACGTAATTCTTGAACTTATATTTTTACTTGCACTAGTATTATCCGTACAAGTATTTTGCATACATCGGATACTTAATTTATTCAGTCGGCTCGACATATGGTCTATTGTCGATTATTTGTGGGTTGTTTCATTTTAGTTAGCCGAGTAATAGCATCCGAATGGTGCATGGAATTTTAGCCATAGGCCATGCACGTGCATTTCTCTACATGCATGCAGCGACAAATACATGCATCTAGATATATTTATTTTATTTTTTAGTACTAGTTGATGTAGTACTAGTTTGTCTTAGAGGAAATTTGAACTTTGAAGTATTTGCATGGCACGGAGCATGCCTTTTAATTTTGGATGAAAATATGTATCATGCAAGCTAATTGACCATATTTTGGATTAACCTGCAAGTGTTTTTCCATGATTTTTTGGTTGGGAATAATTGTATCCTATATTTTTTATATATGCTTATGGGACATGAGAGTTTTCTTAAATTTAGTTTCACTTGTATTACTACTATCATCGCATAGCAATGCCTGCGAGAAGCGTAACCAAGATGAAGGTTTATTTTCTTCATGTTTGTATTACTACTAGCGTGGTATAAAATACCCGTAGCGTAACCGAACAAGAAGTGTATTTTTATGATTTGATTTAGCTTAACACTATGATGATTTTCTTCTCATTTTTACCCCGGTCATGTCCATTTTGAGGACTGGTCCGAGAAAATTTCATATGCATTTTGTCCTTAGTCTATTCTCTAGATTTGTATCCGCGTATAGGGACCGAACCAAGGAACGAGGCTCGCGCACACGTTTCATCCTGATTTGTATCGCTGAAGGGACCGAATCAAGAGTGAAAATACTAAGAACAAAATATATATTTAAACATGCTCTTGGTTTGTACCATGATGGCCTAACCAAGATGACACTTTAGATGACATGAACATACTCCTTGATTTGTACCGCAATGGCCGAATCAAGAGAATAAACTTAGTAGATGGATGAATTTTCTATGGTTTTTAACATGATGCCAAAGCCAAGTTGACATTTTTGTATAAAATATGCAGCAAGCTCTTTGATTTGTACCATAATGGCCGAATCAAAAGCATGAGTTTTATTTGATAGAAGAAGAGGTATTTGGTTTGTACCCATGGCCAAACTCAAAGCATGAGTTTAAAGAACATGAACTTAGCTCCTTTATTTGTACCACAATGGCCAAAACAAGGGCATGAGTTCTAACATTCAGTAGAAAGCTCTCTGATTTGTACCAATGGCCAAATCAAAGTATGAATATAGAGGGCATGAACTTAGCTCCTTGATTTGTACCACAATGACCAAGAACAAGGGCATGAGTTATAGCATGTAGATGATGAAAGCCCTCTGATTTGTACCAATGGCCAAATCAAAGGCTAAAGGAGAAGAAAGAAGAAGAAAGCTCCGTGGTTTGTACGCATGGCCAAACCAAAGGCTAGGGGAGAGACATGAATCCCACCTTATCCTGGATGTTGCGGTGACCCTTCTTCTTGTGTGTTTTTCTCTTCTTGATTTGTGGGGTACGATCTCTGTTTATGGAGATGACATTTACCAGGAGCGGAGCATCGGCGGATGAGTTTTGTGTGTGTGCCGGTGGGAAAATGAATGATGAATAAGTGTCTCCGAGCCCGTCTCTATCTCCAGGGCTGGCATATTTATAGCCGAGGGAAGAGCATGAGCGCTACGGTTTGTATTTTTTTTATTTAATTAATTTCTCGATCGTGGGTTCGATCGTGGGAGCGTGGAGGCTGCTGGCTGGTTGCTATTCGTGTGGACTCGATCGGGCTGTAGTCTCTATGGTACGGGGTTGTATGCATGTGGACCATTAGCCGCTAATTTGCTTACTAATTAATTAGATGTGTAATGACGCCGGTAAATCCATGCACGTTGCATGGGGCTACATGATCTGCTAATTATCCTCCTATAATTAATTAGCTGGGTAATGACGCCGGCTAAACCATGCATGTAGCTGCACGTACTTTTTTTGGATTGCACGCATAAGTTAGCTAGCTCGTATACTTTTAGATTCAATTGCTAGCTAATACTAATTTCTTGTAATCTATTTTTTGATGAACTAGTTATACATAGTTTGTAATCTCTATAACTTGGGCATGTTTTATAGGGTTCGAGGGCCCGGTCATTTTATCGCGTTGTCGAATATTTTATAGATTATTATTGTTGGCGGTATTTAGAAATTTAGATCTTCTATTTATTTATTATCTATCATATATAGATATTTTCTAAAATTTATTTAATTATTCCATCATATTTCATGGCCAACCGTTATTTTATATCCATGACAAAATCAATGTCAACAGGCTCCTCCTCTCCTAGGTCACGGCGCGCGCGTTCCTCCTCGATGTGCTCCTCGATGCTCCTCCTCTCCTACCACACCTCCACACGGCGCGCGCGGCTCCTCCTCTCCTACCACCTCCACAAGGTTCCTCCACGGTGGCGATCGAGCGCGAGGGAGAAGAAAGGATCGAGCGGGGATCGAGCGTGGTTCGTCGCACGAGATCGAGGTTACAGTGAGGGGATCGAGCGAGGATGCAAAATGCCTAAGTGTGGAAGAATACCAGGCGGGCGGGTCCACATGTCATTGGTCAAAAGCACATTCTGTGGCGCACCACGAGCCCGTGCGCCACAGAATTGTTAGAATTCTATGGCGCATGCTTATAGGGGTGCGCCACAGAAATGCTTGGGCCCATTCTGTGGCCAAGTGTACGGGGCCACATGTCATTGGGCCGTAGTAATTTCTATGGCGCACCATCAAGAACGTGCGCCACAGAATTCTGTGGATAGATAAATAAAAACACGCACGGTTGTACTTTGACAAATCTGTGTTACTAGTGCAGTGGTTTGCTGTGAGGTTCTCACCACCCAGGTTCGAATCTTGATATTCCCCCATATTTTTTAACATTTTATTTAATTATAATTAAAGAAAGAAAACAGTAAATTACAATTACAAAAATAAAACACACATTTAATATTAGAATATTTTTTTATATAACGTCTCACACACACATATGGTTGTCTAACATACACATGAGCATATTACATAATAAAGTCTTTTTCGTCTCGGTTCCTATCTAGTTTAATTAGCGTCTCTTTCCCTTTTTGTTGGCGACTGGATACTTTATACCGGCCACCTTGAGATTTCTTCGCGTGAACGGACAACCGTGTGTAGGTAGGGATGTCTTCCTTCTTACTTTACCAGTAGTAGGCATGTCGAAGTGCTTGTCGAACTCCTCCTCGATCTTCGGATCACCGTTCTTGTCCAAGTCTTCCTCGTTGGCGTCTCCTTCCATTCCGATGATGCTCCTCTTGCCCCTCCTCACGACAACACGGCTAGGCCTTGACGGGTCGGTGATGAAGAAGCATTGGTCAACTTGGCTAGCGAGTACCCATGGCTCATATTTCGCGGATGCGTTCTTCGATTTGGCATCGGGTATAACCATTGTGGTGAAATACCGTCCTTCTTTCTTGACATTCTTGGCCCATCTCACACGGAACATTGGCACCACCGTCTCTCCGCAGTAGTTGAGATCCATATTTCCCTCGATCTTTCCAAAGTATCTTTCTTCCACATTAGTCTCGGCATCGCCATATGATAGCATAGTTACTCCTGAGTTTTGATTTTCGCTACTCATGTCCTTGTCCTAGGTGGAGAATCTGTAACCGGAGATGTCGTACCCTGATAGGTCCTTACGTTCTGCCCGGGGCCCTGTGATAAGATGTATATGAGTTTTTCATCTTCCGTAGAAGGCATTTTTCTCCGTGCTTCAATCAGTTGACTTTGCTTGAACCAACGGTGAAGCCGGAGTTGTGCTCTTTGGTTACGTCTCCCATCTTCCTCGGCCCGCCCATTTCAATATAATTCTGATTGATTAAGCTTTTGTGCTCTTCCACGAAAGGCTCGATCAACTTTAAGTGTTGTAGCGCGACCCGGTGAGCCCTATCAAAGTCGTCGCGTCGTTTTTGAATGCCGACATGGACGTCGCGGCAGCCCTCGCGGTGACCGACTCCGTTGAGTCTGCCAAGGTGCGTCCTGGTGGACAAACCGACATCCTGATCGTCTTCGGTGCTTAGGTAATTGTCGCAGAAAGAGATGCACTCGTTGGTTAGAAATCCTTTGGCCATGCTTGCGTCTGGACGGGCCCTATTGCGAACGTATCCTTTCAGGACACCATTCTGCCTTTCCATCGGCATCATGTAGTGCAGAAACGTCGGGCCGAGATGCCTGATGTCATCAACGACATGGAGAAGGAGATGTACACATATATCACAGAATGCCGGCGGGAAGTAAACCTCGAGATCGCATAGTATCACCACGATCTCATCCTGCAGCATCTTGAGTTGCCTCACGCCGATCGATTTCCGGGTGATAACGTCGAAAAAGTTGCAAAGGCCAAACAACGTATCACGGACATGCTCGTCCATTATCCCTCGGATCGCAACAGGAAGTATCTGCGTCATGAGCACATGACAATCGTGAGACTTCATCCCGGTGAACCTCTTCTTCGCTAAGTCCAGATATCTTCTTATACTCCCTGAGTATCCGTGAGGAACTTTGACTTCTACGAGGCACCTGAAAAACTGCTCAAGCTCCGGCGGACTCAATGTGAAGCAGGCAGCGGGAAGCACTACGGTGTTCTTCTTAGCCTTTTTGCGGGGAGGACGTTGAGTCCCTTCCGTCTTATCCTCATCGTCATCATCATCATCACTATCGGCGGGGACCTGTAGATTTTTCCTAATGCCAAAATGTTTTAGATCGTATCTTGCTTTCGGCCCATCCTTGGACTTCTCCGAATTGCAAATAGTGCCAAGCAGACTCTCCGTAACGTTCTTCGTAATGTGCATCACATCAAGGCTATGAGGCGCGTGGAGGACGGCCAGTACTCCAAGTCGTGGAAAACAGACCTCGCTTTCCATACACCCAGCAGCGGCTCTGGCTTGGGTCGTTTCTTTCCCGGCGAAGGGCACTCGTCCCAATTTTTCAGAAGCTCGTCGATTTCTTCGCCGCTCCTCGTGCGCGGGGCTCCATCGGGCTCGTCTTTACCATTGAACAACTCACCGCGTTTTCTCCATGGGTGATCCAGCCGAAGCCACCTTCGAGCCCCTGGGTACACGGTTTTCGAAGACCCAGGATCCCTTGGTAGCTGGAGATGCGGGGTCCCGTCCATGCACTTCACGCAGCCGCAGAATCCGTGGCCGACCTGGGCAGATACATACGCGTAACCAGGATAGTCTGTGACCGTCGTCAGCAACGCGACTCTCATATGGAAATAATCTCTAGTGTACGCGCCCACGTACGGGGTGGCGTCTTCCACAACGTGTCTAACTCGTCTTTCAGCAGCCCGCGATACAAATGCATGTCGACACCTGGTTGTTTTGGCCCCTGGATGAGAATACTCAAGTGTATGTACTTTTGCTTGGTGCACAGCCACGGGGGTAGGTTGTAAGGCCATACAAACACGGGCCAGCTGCTATGTGTGCTACTCTGGTTGCCGAACGGATTGAGTCCATCGGTGCTCATACCCAGCCTGACGTTCCTCGCGTCGCCCCCAAAACCCGGGAAAGCTATGTCCAATGCTTCCCACTGGGCAGCGTCTGCAGGATGTGTCATGATATAGCCCTTCTCCGGATCTTCTTCCGGCTTCTCCCTTTTCGCGTGCCATTGCATGATCTTTGCTTCCTTACGGTCCACGTAGTACCGTTGAAGACGGGGAGTGATAGGAAAGTACCATACCACTTTTCGAGGAATTTTCTTGTTGTTGGTTCCACACTTGTATCGTCCGTGGCCGCACTTCGGACATGTGATTGTGTCCTTGTACTCCCCCCGATAAATTACACAATCATTGATGCAGGCGTGAAATTTTTCGTGAGGTAGGTCAAGAGGGCACACGACTTTCTTAGCCTCGTTGATACTGCTTGGCAATGTGTTCCCCTCGGGAAGACGATCGTGCCAGAATTTCAAGTTCTTTTTGAAGCTCGAGTCGGTCCATTTGTTTTGCGTCTTCATCTTGAGAGCAGCAAGCGTTACATGCAACCGCGTATCCTCGGGGAGGCACCCAGGAAACAACGGAGTCACCCCGTCTATCTCCATTTGCGCCAGCTTGGCTTTCTCCC